>JAODAL010031876.1:0-47812 GCA_025379985.1 Phyllomedusa bahiana | reverse complement strand
TGTCTTTTTGGGTTTCTTTTATCCTCAGTTTTTCTAATTGCTCTTTACATCGAGAGTGAGCCAGGCTCAGGCTCTGATTCTCTTTACTGAGGCCCTAAAATTTTTTGAGCTAAGGAGCAGCCTTGAATTTTCCCTTATAAAAAGGATCCAGCCGGGCCATCAACTCCTTCCTACAGAAATAAAAAAAAAGAAAGAAAAATAATCCCTGCTTTGAGACAGTGCGCAGCTTGCAGACACAATTTTATTTAGATCAGGTTGACATTTGAGCTGGAGGTTCCATTTGGAGTCTCTGTCTCAGGCGATGCCAAAACCATTACATGATTGACACCAAAGGCACCTAATAGAACGTATTGACTATAATAAGGACCAACGGGTTTCTTTTTCCCGGGGTTTCCAAAATTTTTTCTTTCATTTTTAAGGAAAATCTGCTCTGGGGGGAAAACCTCCGACCAAAAGGGCAATTGTACTTAAACATCATTTTCACCTAAAAACCCGGGGTGCCCGATTTTGGGGGGGTCTGGGGCCACATACGGCACACAGTGGGGCTTCTATGCTCCCGGCACCCCAACAACAAAACCCCCGCTTTGTCTCTGCCCTTTAAAACTTCGGAATATCTTTTTCACCTTTGAAGCCACGATGGCCTGTTATGGGGGGGCATTTTTAGGGGCCCCGCTTTTTATGGGGGCACTGTAGGGTTTGGCACTTTATGGTGGGCACTGTCGGGCCCTGGCACAGAAATGGCGGCCCAATGTTTTGGAAAGCACTGTATGGCGGAAAATTTTTTTTTGGGTTGGGCACTTTTGGGGGCTTCCACTGTTATGGTGACCCACTCAAAGGCTGGCACTTTTATGGGGGGACTGTTCCCCTGGCATTTTTTAATCATAAAAATGTAGGCTGATACTGTCATGGTGGGCACTGTATGCTTAGCATTGTTCTTGTGAAGACTGTTTAGCTGATACTATTATGGTGGGCACTATATACTTGGCATTGTTATGACGGGCCCTGTATGGTTGGCACAGTTATGGTAGGAACTCTATGGCTGGCTCTGTTATGATGGGCACTGCATGCCTGGCATGGTTATGGTGGGCCCTGTATGCCTGATATTGTTATGATGGGCCCTGTGTGGCTGGCACTGTTATGGTGGGCACTGTGTGGTTGGCACTATAATGGTGGGCTCTGTATTGCAGGCACTGTTATGGTGAGTATGATATGGCTAGCACTGTTATGGTGGGGACTGTATGCTTGGCATTGTTATGGTGGGCCCTGTATGGCTAGCACTGTTATGGTGGGTACTGTATGCCTGACACTATATGACTGTATTTGCTATTTTAGACAACTAACCTGAGCAATCCAGATAAAACTGTTCCTGTATTATAACTAGTCCTTGAACAGCAGTTTTACCTGAATTTCTTCCGCAAGGGGTATTCATTTCTGACAAAGTCATGGCATAGCAACAGGATATACCACGAAATTGTTTGATATGTTTGAGACTCCAGAGAGGAGAAGAGTTGGAGAGATGGCCAAATGTGTGTTACTTTCTTCAGTTTAGTTATTAAAAAGCCATTTCTGTAACCCCCAAAATCTACAATGAAAACAGAAGCCACCTACTGCGCAGGGGACCCCCATATTGATTTTTGGGAGTCCCCTAAGTGGAACCAAAATCTCTTAACCATTTTATCATTAAAGTCTCAGATGAGCAATTTAAGGCTTTTTGTGGCCCTTGGAAGAAGTACAATTTGACAATATGGCCCTTAGTCCAGAAGGGTTGTGCACCCCTGCTTAACGTGTTCCTCCACTTACTTACAGCTCCAGTGAAATCTATGAAGTTCCTATGGAAGAAGATATGAGACTGGGAAGCCTTTATGCTACCGTATGAGAAAGAGTGTATACTAACCTAGAATCACTGGAAATTAGCTCCATAATTAGGTGCCATATGGAGGCCTCATCTGGCTCACATGGAGTGCCTATGGCTCTGTAATGTGTATCATTGGGAATAATATAGACGGCCAAAGTCTACAACATTGCAATGTTTGAAATCCATGACATTTGGTTCAGTTCCTTTTTTTGAGAAAAAAAAGGATGGACTCTGACTATGATTACAGATGAAATAATAATAACAATTTACCCCGTGCTGTCATTGTACTGTTGGTGACCCCAGCTCTAAGACCCCAACTGATGTAACCTCAATGCGTGCATTTATGTTTATGAAGGATTTATGGGTTCATGAAGGATCGGTCCTGTCAAAAAATCATCACTTCTAGGGGAAAAGTCTTGCTGACGGATCGGTGGGGCATGGATGTCAAAAATTTAATTTTCTAAAGCATTTGAACGGGCCACATAAAAGGTTGGTAAAAAAATGAAAATGCTTGGACGGGGGGAAAAGTGTGCAAGTGGTTAAGCAACTGGCTCATAAATAGAAAACAAAGGTGTAATTAAGGGGGCTACCAGACGGATCGCTGTTACAGTGGGTCCAAAAGGGGTCGTTTTGGGCCCTATCCTTTTAAAACTTTTTCATTAAATCTTACACAGGGATAACACAGTAGTATCGATCTTTGAAGAGATACAAGCTCGTAAAGTAAACAACCAATGGGGTAATGGTTTGTCAGGATATTCGTCGGGCACCCTCCCAGTTTGACAAGACCTGCGAGGTTAATAAGTCTACTGGGACCAACCCGGGGATTTTTGCTGCTCCTGACCAGGAGTGCAGCTCTAGGCCCAACGGGGGCCCGGATGCCCACCAATCAGCTGCGGGGCCGGTGTCCCGCAGATTTTAAAAACCCCCTCTTTCCCCTCCGGGCTTTGCCTGAAAAGGGTGTTCCCTTTTGTTTCCTGTTTTTCCCCCTTTGTTTTGTTCCCTGGATTTCTGACCCCGGTTGTTTCTTGAAAAAGGCGGAAAAAAGCAGCAACAAAATAATAAAAGGACGGGGGTGGCTGCAATACCCGAAAGATTAGCAAGTTAGAGTTATTTTTTAGAGAAAAGACGGCTTCGGGGAAAAAAATTTTGTTTAAATACATCAAACCCAAATATGAGATCCTTTCAAAAAATCTATTTTTTTCCCCCGGGGGTTTCTGAAAAGGGGGATCATCAATTAAAACAAAATTTTTACAAAACTAGAAAGGGATTCTTTCTGGTAACGTAGTGAAATTCGAGAGGAAAATTTTCTATAAAAAAAACAAGTTCCCCCAAAGAGGGTTTGGTTCATTTTTAGATTTAATAAAACAATTATAGTGACCAGGATTTGGAGAAGGGTTTTTGGAACATTTTAGATGTAATTAACAAGTTTTAAATGACCCGGGTTTTGGGGAAGGGGCTGGATAAAATTTTTTGATTAAATATAACAAGTTATGGTGCCGGGGTTCTGGAGAAGGGTCTGGAACATTTCTAGAGTAAAATAACAATAAAAAGTGACAGGTTCTGGAGAAGGGGTTTGGGTACATTTTAGATGTAAATAAAAAGTTATAGTGCCCGGGTTCTGGTAAAAATCTGGATACATTTTAGATGTAAAAATATAACAGTTTAGTACCAGGAAACTGGAAAGGGCTGGATACATTTCTAATGAAAAAAAAACAAGTTTTGGGGACCGGGGTTTTAGAAGGGTCTGGATACTTTCAGATGTTTAAAAAACAATTTTTTGTGACCAGGTTCTGGAAGGGGGTAATTTTGAGTAAAAAAAACAATTTTTGGGGACCGGGGTTTTAAAGGGTTGGATACTTTTTAGATGTAATTTTAAAAAAGTTATAGTGACAGGGTTTTTAGAAGGGTTGGATACATTTTTTAGATGTATAAAAACAATTATAGTGACAGAAATTTTGAAAGGGCTGGAAACATTTTTAGATGTAAAATATAACAAGTTTTAGTGACCGGATTCTGGGGAAGGGTCTGGAACATTTCAGATTTAATAATATAAAAGTTAAGTGACCAGGGTTCTGAGAAGGGTCTGGATACATTTTTTGATGAATAATATAACAATTAAGTGACCCGGTTCTGGGGAAGGGTCTGGATACATTTCAGATTAAAAATATACAAGTTTTAATGGCCAGGGGTTCTAGAGAAGGGTCTGGAAAACATTTCTAATGTAATAAAAAAATTATAGTCCAAGTTTCTAGAGAAGGGGGGATACATTTCGGGGTATAAAAACAATTTTTGTGCCAGGATTTGAGAAGGTCTGGATACATTTCAAAATGTAATAAAAAACATTATAGGACCAGGAATTTTAAAAAGGGCTGAAAACATTTCTAGATGTAATATAACAATTTTAGTGACTATTCTGGAAGGGTTGGATACATTTCTAGATGTAAAATTAAAAAGTTAAGTGACCAGGATTCGGAAAGGGTCTGGGTCATTTCTGATGTAAAATAAACAAATTATGTGACCAGGATTTAGAGAAAGGGGCTGGAACATTTCAGGTGTAAAAATAAAAAAGGGCCAAGATTCTAGGAAGGGGCTGGTACATTTTTTAGATGTAAAAAAATAACAAGTTATAGTACCAGGATTCTGGAAGGGTGGATACATTTCTAGATTTAATAAAAACAAGTTAAGTGACCAGGATTTGAGAAGGGTCCCGGATACATTTTTGATGAAAAAACAAATTATAGTGACAGAAATTTTAGAGAAGGGTTTGGTACATTTTAATGTAATAATAAAAAATTTATAGTACCGGATTCGGAAAGGGGGGAACATTTCGATGTAATAAAATAACAATTATGGACCAGGATTAAGAAGGGGCTGAAATACCCTTTTTCTAGATGGTAATTTAAAAAACAAGTTATAGTGACCAGGGTTTAGAGAAGGGGCTGGATAAATTTCGGGTTAAAAATAAAAATTTAAAAGGACCCGGATTCTGGGGAAGGGTCGGATACATTTCAGATGTAATTTTAAAATAAAAGTTATGGACCGTTCTAGAGAAGGGTCTGTACATTTCTGATGAAAATATAACAATTAATGGGCCAGGGTTCGGGGAAAAGGGCTGGCATTTCTAATGTAATAATTAAACAAATTATAGGCCGGATTCTGAGAAAGGGGCTGGGTCTTTCTAGAGTAAAAAAACAAATTTTTAGGGCCGGTTTAGAGAAGGGTTGGATACATTTCGATTAAATAAACAATTTTTTGTGACCCGGGTTTAGAGAAGGGCCCCGGTACATTTTCTGATGTAAAAATTTAAACGTTATGTGACCCGGATTTTGAGAAGGTCTGGATACTTTCAATGTAAAAAAAACAAATTATAGGACCGGATTTAGAGAAGGGTCTGGATACATTTTTTGATGTAATAAAATAACAAGTTATTGACCGGGGTCTGAAAGGGTTGATAATTCTGAGTAATAAATAAAAACCCAAGTTAAAGGGTTGAAAACCAGGAAAAAATTCTTTTAAGGAAAAAAAGGGTTTTGGATAATTTTTATGGGTTAATAAAAAAAAAAAAAAGGGGTTTAAAAAACAACAAAATTTAAAAAATAAAAAACAATAAAAATAAAAATTCTAAAATTTAAAAACATTTAAATTAAAATAAACAAGTTATGTGACCAGGATTCTAGAGAAGGGTCTGGGTACATTTCGTGTATTAAAAACAAGTTTTAGGACCAGATTCTGGGGAAGGGGTTGGGTAATTCAGAGAAAATATAAAAGTTATAGGACCGGATTCTAGAGAAGGGGGCTGGATACATTTCTGAGTAATAAAAAACAAGTTATAGTGACCAGTTCTAAAAGGGTCTGGATACATTTCTAGATGTAATAAATAACAAGTTATAGTGACCAATTTTGAGAAGGGGCTGGGTACATTTTTAAAATTAATAAAAAAGTATAGTGCCAGGATTCTGGGGAAGGGGCTGGATACTTTTAAAATGTAATTAACAAGTTTTAAAAGTGACCAAATTCTAGAGAAGGGGTTTGGGTACATTTCTAAGAATAATATAACAAGTTATAGTCCAGGATTTTGGGAAAGGGGCGGGTACATTTCAGTGTAATAAAAAAGTTTTAAGTGACCGGGTTCTGGAAGGGTCTGGATACTTTTTTAGAGTAAAAAAACAAGTTATAGTGACCAGTTCTAGGAAGGGGCTGGATTCATTTCTTATGTAATAATAAACAAGTTTGTGACCCAAATTTGGGGAAACGGTAATTTCAGATTAAAAAAATAAAAAGTTTAGGACCAGGATTTTAGGGGGGTCTGAAACATTTCTGAGTAATAATATAACAAGTTTAGTGACCGTTCAGAGAAGGGTCTGGATACATTTCTAGAGTAATAAATAACAAGTTATAGTGACCCGGATTCTGGGGAAGGGTCTGGATACATTTTTAGATGTAATAAACAATTATAGTGACCAGGGTTTAGAGAAGGGTCGGTAATTTCAGATGTAATAATAAACAAGTTATAGTGACCAAGATTCAGAAGGTCGGATCTTTTTTAGATTAAAATAAACAGTTATATGACCAGGATTCAGAGAAGGGTCTGGATACATTTCTAGATTTTAAAAAGTTATAGTACAGATTTTGAGAAGGGTTCTGGATACATTTTTAAAATGTAATAATATAACAAGTTTAGTGACCAAATTTTGGGAAGGGGCTGGAACATTTCAAAATGAAAAAAAAAAACAAGTTATGTGACCGGTTCTGGGGAATGGTCGGAACTTTTAGTGTAAAATATAACAAGTTATAGGACCGGGGTTTGGAAGGGTTGGATACATTTAGATATAATAAAAAAAGTTTTTAGTGACCATGTTTTCCAAGAAAGGGTCTGGAAAAATTTTAGATGTAATAATATAACAAGTTATAGTGACCCGAAAACTAGGAAGGGTCTGGATACATTTCTAGATTAATAAAAACAGTTTTGTGACCATATTCTGAGAAGGTTGGGAAAAATTTCTAGATTAATAAAAAACAAGTTATAGTGACCGGATTTTAGAGAAGGGTCTGGATAATTTTTAGATGAATAATAAAACCCAATTATAGTGATCAGGGTTCGGGGAAGGGGTTTGGGTACATTTTCTGATGTAAAAGAAAAAGTTATGTGACCAGGGTTCTGGAGAGGGGGTTTTTTTGATCCAGGGATTTAATTTGATTGCAGATTGGGAGTCGGGAAAAATTTTTTTTCCCAAAATGAGGACAAAAGGCTTCTCCTCATTGGGGGTTTTTTTTTCCTTCCTCTGGATCAAACACCTTAGCACAACAGGGTGAACGGATGGACGTTTGTCTTTTTTCAGCCTTAAAACTATGCAATATGTAACTAGGTTAAAAAAAAGTTAGGGGCCCCCACACTCTCCGCAAGAAATTTTCATTCAATAGCAGTGACGGGAAAGTGCACGAAATTTAAGTTGGAAACCAATGTTTTCGTGCTTCCCCTCTTCTCTTTCCATGAATTTTGTAAATTACTCCAATAACGCGTTCAGCTGCAATATATTATTGTGACATGCTAGCAAAACGCTCAACAGGGTGCAGCTCCAATCACAAACACTGGATTGCCACATATAGCATAAACAACTCCTGAAAGAGTATGGAGAAATCATGTCTTTTTCATCTTGTCCCACTTATCTCAGGATATCTTAAGCCAAGAGGAAAAGTAAGGAAGGAACATCTGTACATACACCTTGAATAAACCCTAAGAGTGAGTTCACACGGGGTCTTCAAGGCGTATAGCAGTGACTACTGTGTGCACTGCTATATAACTGGTGTTTTAGAAGTACACGCTGGCCATCACGTACTTCTAAAACATTGTGTGTCAGCTCCCATTGACTTGACATCTTTCCCCCAGCGCACAATACATGTCAGGGAAAAATGCAGGTAATCATAGCTCTCAATGAAAGCTATGAATTACTGTATTTGCAGGCCATACTTTGGTCATATTGCAGTGTAATTACATGCCAAAGTACGTCCTGCAAATACGGCGTGTGAACATACCCTATAGGGTTTCACATATTTTCCTGAGCTCCCCAAGCCCTGAACTTTGTTTTTTTTGTTCAACCTCATGATTGCCTGCCAATGACAAGCTCTGTATCCTCTCTCTCTAAGAAGTACTCACAAGGCATTATGGGAAAGGAGCTGAGAAGCTCAAGCACCCTCTAGTGGATGTAACAAATTCCTCAATTTGCTTCCGACTCACTGAATCTTTAGAAAGCAAAAGGGATATTACCCAAGCCAGTATCACTCATCTGCATACAGCTGTTTCGGGGTTTTGCTCCTCATCATTGCAGAGCAGAGTATACTGGTTGGCTGGGTGGGAGGCAATGAGTGGCTCAGAATGGGGAATCTCTCTCCTTGGGATGCAAAACTCCACACACCTATATGGTGCTCTCCCCAAGGAGAGATATTCCCCTTTCTAAGAAGTACTCATGAACACTATTCATCCACATTTGAAAACTTTAAATGACTATGTATAGAGAACTTACTTCCTTTCCTCCAGAAGTGCAATCTCTCGCTTTACTTGATGGTATTCCTCTGCAATTTTACAGTGCTGTTTGAACACCTGCATAGACTCCTTGGACGTATTACATGGTGGAAGAGGCTAAAGATGAAAACAGTAAGAACATCAATTAAAGTAGTGAAACCAGCAGCCTGTATCTTACAAATCTAAAAGAGTAAAAATGTAAAGCTGCCCATAGAGGTATAGTTATACATGACTGCATTATCTTATTGCCTTGTTATAATGCACAGAAGACCTTTATGCCATATACACCGGATGTGCCATAAATGGAAGTCCAATCACTGGGAATCTTACATTCCCAAGAATGGAGACGCCTGTGTTCCCAGCAGAAAATTGACCGAAAATGCTTGAACTTTATGGGCCATACTAGTATGTAAGTAGCTGAGAGACACCGCTCAGCTGTTACAATACTTGTCTAGAGCTCTGTGTTGCCAAATACAGTGTCTTATTTAGTATATTAACATTATTCCATTAAAGGGGTTGTCTCACTATATTGATTCATCTTACCTCAGTCCTGTTTTCTTGGTTTCGCTTTGAATTCAGGGTTGTGTGTGCTGGCTTCCACTAGGCTGCAGTAGAAGCCAGGTCTGTAGCTATAGCAACCAGTGCTGGTAGCCTATCAGGATAGATCAAACAGGTCTGTAGCTATAGCAACCAGTGCTGGCAGCCTATCAGGATAGATCAAACAGGTCTGTAGCTCTAGTGACCTGAGGAACTGATGCAGCCCATACAAGATGGAATATCTCAGAATGGGTAAAACACTGTTAATGGACGTATATTGCAAAGTGACTTGTTTTTACAATATCTTTAACATAAAAAGCAATCCTTGTAGTGAGATAACCCCTTTAATCTCTCGCCTGTATGGTCACCATTACAGCACCCAGTAGTGTTCTTACCCAGGTTTCCATTATTCCTGATCAACAAAATCTGAGCAGGTGCATTTGAAAACCCCCTGTCGCCAGACTGGGCAATTTCTTAAAGGGGTTGTTCACTAAAATTGCTTTTTATTTAAAGATCTTCAAAAACAATCCTTTGTAAATTTTCCCCATTAACAACCTACCTTTCCTTTTTAAACCCCTTTTGTTGGGGTTTAACCCCTGGGTCCCTATAGCTACGGGCTTGTGACCCTCCAATAGGCTCCCAGCAGGGGTTGTTTTAAAGCTACAGACCTGGCTTCTACTGCAGCCTAGCAAAACCATAAACACCCCCCTAATTAAAAGTAAAACCCCAAGAAAAACAGACTGAGGAAAAAGCAATGTAGTGAGAAAAACCCCCTTTAACCAAAAGTCTATGATGCTGGGGGGGCAAATTGATTAAAATTTTGGGTCGAAAGTCCAACATTTGTAAATGCACTTGTGGGGGCTTTTGGGGCATACTGGTTGCAGGTAATGGGCCAAACATTAAAGCAGTCTAAAATGATGAAGGACTAAAGTCTGTTTGTATCCAAATACTGGAGTGGATACAAAAGAGAGGACACATATAAGTCTTTGTTCAGGTTTTATTTTTACCTTCCATTGTTAGTAAATATGGGGAGTAGTTCCTGTTATCTACCTATGAAAGAACTATGACTAGCCCCTTGCTACGTGGCCCAAAAATATGAGTACAGGGCCCCAAAGTTGCAAATGCCCCTCAGGAAAAATTTTTCCCAAAACCCGGGCCCCTTTCGGGGGCATGCATTTGAACCCAAACTCCCCCATACAAGTCCAACACTGCTAAATTGGGGAAAAAGGTTTTGATGGAAGACCAACCCAAATTAATGAACATTTTACTTGTAAAACCCTCTTTGTGGGGGTGCAACAGTGATTTGTGGTCAGGCGCCTCTACGTACATGCTTATACTGTCCTGCTGCCTCACAGTATTAGTGGGGTCATGGGATTGGCAAGTTTTTAAAAGTAAATTCCACCTCCTTTAAACAGTTACGGGTTTTCCCCAGTACTACAGTCCTGTATGCACTTACATTATTAGTGAGGTGCTGCATGTTTTGGGGCCCTAAGCGCTCTTACAGTACAGGCGTAACTGTCCTGTACGGCTCTACATTATTAGGGGTGAGTGATTGGCCTAAAGCGCCTTTCAGTCGTGCGTACTACAGGCCCCTTACTCTCTAATTATTTTGAGGTGCATTATGATTGGGGTGTAGACGCCTCTCCGTACAGTGCAAAAACTCCCAGTTTTTAAAACTTTTTTCTTACTGTATTATAGGTGCATGCAGGGATTGGGTCAGTACCCGCCCTCTCTACAGTACAGTGTGTACACTTTTTGTACTGTACTGTTTTTGACAGGTTTCAAATTTTGAAACTGTAACAGTGTTTTTTTTGGTGGGGTCTAAAAAAAACCCCCCTAAAAATGGGGTTTGTGGTATTTTCATGTTTTTGATTTTTTTTTTTTTTTTTGTCTGGGTTTTTTCTTTTAATTTTTTTTGGGGGTGCTGAATGTTTGGGGGGATGGTTCTAAAGTAACCTTTCCTTCCCTAAAAGGTGCATGAGCAATTACTTTAAATCCTTGAAAAATTTTGGGTTTTACATGAAAAATAAGGGTTTAAAGATGATCAGGGATTTGCCTTTTAAGGGGGCTCCTTTTTCCCCCCATTTACCCAGTTGGTTCCCCAAAAAACCCCCCAAATTTTTCCCCGTTTACTGCCTTTCATAATTAGTGAGTGATGCAATTGTGCCCATGTCCTCCTAATAATCGGGTACTACTGTTTGTATCTTTAAACAATATTAGGAAGGGGGCATGCAGTGAAATTTGGTTTCTATAGACTCTCAAAGTACACGAATACAAACCTTTAAAAGGCCCACATTATTTAGGGCATGCAGGGTTGCGTGTATGCACCTCTCTACAGTAATGGTACTCATTCCTGACGCCCCCTTCATGTATTATTGGGTCTGCGCATTTGGCGTTAGAAACGCCTCTCTTCGTACAGTTGGTCTACAGTATGTACGCTCTGACATATTAATGAGCGCAACAGTGATTTTGGGTCTAAAAGCCCTCGGGTGTGAAAATTTACGCCTGTACTGCTTTTACATGCATTATGCTGCAGGGCTGATTGACGGTCTAAAACCCCCCTTTAACTCAGTTGTGGGTAGTGGGCACCTCCTTTTTTTTTCCCAAAAGTAAATCCCATGCTAAAAATTGTGAAAGTTTCTTAGTATTTACTGTTTGGCCACAAGAGCCCGTATGTCCGTTTCCAGTAATCAAATGAGGGACTGGTAAAAAGACGGGAAACATACACCATTTTAGAAGTGCTGAGATTCAGAGGGAAAACGGAACAGAGACGAGCAAAAAAGGAACACATTCCATTGTTCCGGCGGGGGGAACCTCCCTTTCCCAACAGACCCCAAGGAGGGGAAACTCCGGGACAAAAGGGCCCAAGCGCCAGATAGGAGGACGTCTGCACGACCACCCAAAGGACTGCACCGAGAACGGAATTCCCGCCTTTTAAGGTACCCAGCGGATGCGGCACCCAAACGAGCTCAGGCTGGAGAAGGCCTATATTTTTTAGTATTAAGGCCCAAAAGGGGGGTTTCCAAAAAACATCCCCCTGTTCAGACTTGGAGAGTTTACTAAGGGGACCATTTGCTTTTAAAAGGGTTTATCTGTGAGGGAAAGTTTGTATGTGTTTTGGGGGGGGAAGTGGTAAAACCCTTTAAAGCTGTGTAACTGCTGTGCTGCACCCGAGCCCCGCAACGCCCCCACACACAATTGTTCCCGTTTGGGGATTCGGTATTTAAAAGGTAAGGGGTTATCGGCCTTTCGAGCCCATTAGGTAAAGTTCCCCAAATCCGAGAGTAAACTTCTGGGCGCGCTGTGCAGCACGGGGCCCCCAGGAACTTTTAAAAATTTGTTTTTGGGATTGTTCCTCTTGTTCCAAAAAATTCAGTAAAAACAAACCTTTTTGGGTGGTGTGGGTCGTGTTCTTTGTCCGTGCTTGCTGTATTCCGGAAAACCTGCCTCGGTACTTGGCTTACACAGTGGTGCTTTATACTTTTCTGTAGTTTCATGAATTAAGTGGATGCTGGGGGATTGGTGGTAAAAGCGCCTTCTACATTTACATGGTACTACATTTTTCTTTTTACCCCCTCTTAATTATTAGTGAGGTCATGCAGTGTTAGCACGAGTGCAACCTCTCACAGAACAATGCACGGGTACTACATGTATTGTAATGTTATCCTTCACATAGTTTTAAAGTTGAGGTGCATGCAGTGATGTTTCTAGTAGCGCTCTTACAGTACAGTGCAGATACAATTCTGTATGCTCTTATTTTGGGGATGTTCACCAGGATTGGCTGTTCCGATTCTACAAACTGTTGGCTGACATGTCGGGGTACGTGTCTTTGTTTGGCATCGCTGTTATTCGCTGAGAAACTCCCGAGTACTGAGTTACAGCAGTGTGCTTACATGTCTTACATGCTGATTATGTGAGTGCATGCAGGATTGGTGTCTAGTAGGCCTCTCTACAGTACAGTGCAGTACTACATGTCCTGTACTGCTCTTACATGTATTAGTGAGGTGCATGCAGTGATTGGCAGTCTAGTAGCTCCTCTCTACAGTACAGTGCGGTACTAAATGTCCTGAACTGCTCTTACATGTATTAGTGAGGTGCATGCAGTGATTGGCGGTCTGGTAGCTCCTCTCAACAGTACAGTGCGGTACTACATGTCCTGTACTGCTCTTATCATGAGCCAGGATGAGTGTCTCCTTTGGGCATCAGGTAAGGGCAGCTCTATTTTTTTTCTAGCACATTATGTATGAAATCCACGACCCAGGAAGCTTCTGTCCACATCATAAAAACTGATTTCCAGCTTCCAGCAGCTCTCTCTGATGTTTTATGGAAAGATACGTTTTATCTGTATTAGTATCTACTCCATTTTCTTTCATCTTCATTGTGCTTGTTGGGTTTGAGGGTTTTGGAACCAATTAACGGTTTTCCATAGAGTTATGGTTACAACATGCAATGGCCGTCCCAGAACCAATTAATATTGTATATTGAAGGACCACAGTATATCATATTCTGTATTCTATGCTATTAGCCAGACAACACGTTTTTGTGCCATTTTGGTAAATATGACCCATAGATGTATTATGGAGCCTATGCATAGAAGAGAACATTTAGCTGAAAGATCTGCTTACATGATGCAATTAATTTTGACCTTAAGGAATTTTTCATTTTGCCCCGCTGCAGTCTAACAGCCAAAATGTTGATATTCATACATTCAGACTTGTATATGAGAATGTGCTTTTTTGCATAATAATTAGTATTTTAAATAGCATCATTCTGGGATAGATATCTCTTAACTGCAGCATTGATTTTTGCATTTTTCCACAGAGCGGTATAAATAGAAATGTTACTCTTTTTCTGTGTAATGTAGTGTTGCACTTTGGTTTCGGGCAGAGCCGGCTCGGCTGGCCATGAATTTTGCCTGCAATCATAGAAAAATTGTAGAAGCAGTCACCAGCTGTTTACCAGACAGGAAACAGGAAGTATATCTGATCACTAAGTGACGTACTTCCTTTTTTTCTGTCCGGAAAAAGGCCGGTGATTGATTGCACAACAGGTCACGTTTTCTTGATTCCCTTAGTATTGCACGGATGATATAATAATTGTCAGTGCATTCTATGGGCTATCCTAAAAATAGAACATGTTGGTGGGCCTTGGGGGACTGGGGTTGAGGGGCATGGGGTTAAAGAAAACCTGTGGTCATTCCTGATATGTCTGTTTCAGTAAATAAGAATTTTGGAGCAGATTTTCTTAGATTTCTGTATTGTGTTGTTTTCCGGTTATTCCCCTTAAAATGTACTACTGAATCTGTCAGCTGGGTGTTACCAGTTGGGGTCGTGGTCCTGCACAGCCTAAAATTGTCCAATTAGTGCTGACAGTCAGTGGGTGCAGAGACACGCCTCTTTGAAAACTGGATTGGTAACACCCATCTGACAGATTCAGTAATACATTTTTAGTAGAAATAAGAGAGGAACAGCACAACACAGAGATATAAGAGGAGATGCTTCAAAATTGTCACAGGTATTTACTAATACAGACATCTTAGGGTATGTTCACACAGCTTATTTGTAAGCGTAATTGTGCGCGCATTTTGCCGCATATTGCGCTTTATATGCGCCAAAATGCGCGCCGCAATTACGGTAATTCATAGCTCTCATAGCTTTGGAATTACGCACTGATCAGCGCGTGCTTCCAAAACACCCGGCGGATTGCGGCGCGTATCACACGCGTGTGAACATACCCTCAGGAGACGTCACAGGTTCTGTTTAAATGTTTCCTTCCTCAATGACCCGCTCATGTATGAATATGGCCATTTTCCATTAATTTACCAGTTTGCCACATCTATCCCTATTTGCACTGGACTCATACAAGCAGAAGGCCTCAGACATTGTTACCTGAAGTTGTTGGTCTAGATCTGGAAATGACAATGGGAAAGTGTTCTCTGCCGATGTTTCATCTGTTAAAAATAAACACATGTAAATTAATTGGAGAAAATATATTGATTAGCCATTTGTTTGGTGCAGGATTCCCCACTCTCCACTGGGGGCACTGTTCCATTGACCAAGACTACGCACAGGAGAATATCTATTTGTTTAGGTGGATTCAAATCTAGGGGAGACATGTATGATCGGGTTTTTCACCTTTTTCTGGCTTAAATTGCGCCAAAGTCTGCCAGCTACGATGTCTAATGCGCCAAATGAATGTGTTAGGTGCATTGTTTGTAAGACACAACACTTTTTAATGCACCTAACAGGAAGGGGGCGTTCGGGGGCGTTGCACCACACTCGTAATATTAGACACATACAGCTCTTGAAAAAATTAAGAGACCACTGCAAAATTTTCAGTTTCACTGATTTTTCTCTTCAATGGTAAATTTTGGGAGAAAAATGTACATTGTTATTTTATTATATAAACTACTGACAGCATGTCTCCGAAATTCAAAGCAAAATATTTTGTATTTATTTGCAGTAAATGAGAAATCTTCAAAATAATAAGAAAGAAGCAGCAGCGCTGTCAGACCTCAAATAACGCAAAGAAAGCGAGTTCATATCTATTTAAAAACAATAAGACTAATGTTTTAAGTCAGGTAGAGTTCAGAAATCAATATTTGGTGGAATAACCATGATTTTCTCATTCATATTCCTTTTGGCCGATTCCTAGCACTTGTTTTGCCATCCAGCTTGTCCTATTGCAAGAGGATTGTGAAGACCACAGCAGTGTTTTTTATACTTTCCTTCATTAAATAAGATTTGGTTCAGGTGATCACCTAATCAGAAGCACATTAAGTAGACTGAGGTGGACTTTGGTTGGAATTCAGCTGACTCTGGAATGGAATGGCTGTCAGACATGGAGAGATGCTGAATTTTAGAAAATTTTGTAGTGGTCTCTTAATTTTTTCCAGAGCTGTATATGAATGTGGTTTGGCAAAACTAGGCGCATTACTGCTCGGACAGGCAGACCTATTTTAATGTGCTGCTTGAGCCTGAGCAGTCAAAGTGGAGAGAGATTTGCTCTTAGGCAGTGTTCACACGGCTTATTCAAGCCGTAATTGCGGGACGGATTTCGCCGCAGTTACGGCTTGAATAAGGGGCGGGACCGGGGTGGGGCAGGGGCGCGGCGGGGGAGCTGCCTGCCGGCCCCATACACATTGCAATATTCACGGCGCGTACGCACCATAAATAATGTGCATTTCACTTTCTCCCCCCGCGGCGTATTGTCCAAGCGGGGAAAGGAGACGGAATCCACAGTTCTCTATGAGAACTGTGGATTACCGTAGTTACTGGGACGGATTCCAGCTGTACTGCAGCGCAAATCCGGCGCGCAGTACGGCTCCAATCAGTTCCAAAATAAGCCGAGTGAACGAGGCCTTAGGGAAAAAAATGTCCGTTATTTCTCAACTTACAGCAGTACAATAATAAAAAGTAATTTCTGATAATTATCAAACTATATAAAATTAAATTAATTACATTTAATAAACAATGTTATCATATAAAATGAATATAAAAATATATAATATCTCAAAAATATAAAAATATCTCCTATAAAATGTATTTAAAATTAATTAATAGAATCTAAAACTAATTTTACATTAAATAACCCACTGATGTTGTTCAAATTTTTACTACATTAAATTTGAAATTTATTTTTGCTGCTCTACATACAGGAAGAGCCAGCACACCACAGGTCTTGCTGGGACCTGTGGTACACCAAGCAAGATCTAACGACTTTTCTTTTATTTCCAGCCTATCTATAGCCTTTATACGTTTGGCGCATAACTTATGCCTAAGTTCCATAATGCGGCAAAAACACAGAGGAGGCGCGATAAGCTTTAGATACCGTTTATGAACGCATAAAAACCGCTTTCATACATTCAGGCGCATTATACACTGAAAAATAGATGAGAAAATGCACTTCGATGCTCCTAGTTTCATATTGTCTCCCTAAGAATCATTAAGCAGAGACAAGACAAAGATGTGTTGAATGCAATAGGAACAACAGACACAGTGTTCTGTACAACAGTAATATATGTATTAATGGTGTTGTCTACTTCATAACAAACTTGTGTAAAATAAGGGCTCCAAGTAAAATAAAAAAAGTTATACTCACCTTCCCCTGGTCCTAGGTTTCAGCGGCGCAACTCCCTGGTATTCAGAACGGGGATGTCACCGCTGCAGCCGCTGACTGGCTACAGAGGACTCGTGCCCCTAAATGACATCACTGTTCTGAAGTGATCAGCACCAAATAGTCACCCACTGACAACTGTTCACTAACCATCAATCTGTGAATTATACCAAAGACCTCAACAAACCAACCAAGAGGGTTGGCGGAAAAAAAATAGAGCTTTCTAGAGGGACCAGGGGAAAAGAGGCCAGGTCACAGGGAACATACTATTTAAAGAGACACTTCCATGAGAAAGGAGTATTTCTATTAAAGCCAAAATTCGTGGACATTTTTTTTTTTTTATATTTGTCAATATTTTTATTTCTGCAGGAAGGTAGACAAAGCACAGCAAAGGATTCTGGGACTTGTAGTTTTACAGGACAAATGGAAACAGCTGCTGCTGCTCAGCTGCAGGGAAAAGCGGTTTCTTACAGCACAGAAAATGCACAAACTAGCACAGAAAACATCACAGGGAGGTGAATGAAGACTGATAAGCAGGACAATCCCTTTAACACAGAATCTAATGAGGTATGCTATAAATGGAATGGAGCCGTAAAAACCTCTTTGTGCCTTTGCAAAAAATTGTTGGACATATAAAGGTACAATAAAGCTTAATGCACCTCAATTAGTATTGAACCCAGTTGAGTCACATTAATATGACCACCAGCTAATATCCAAAGTAACCGTCATGTGCAGTATGGACAGCAGCCGGGCTGAGAGTGACTCAATAAGGTCCTATTGGTTGATACAGGTATCCCACAGCTGCTGGAGGGTCCATAGAGCCAACACTACCATCCCAGGGCACCCGCAGATGATTAATTGGGTTCAGGTCTGAGGAATTCTGGGTCAGGGTAGTACTTGGACGTCTTAATATTCCTCTTCCAACCAATGTTGGACATTTCTAACTGTGTGACATGTCACATTGTCTTGCTGGAAGATCCCTTTGGCCCCAGGGAAGGCACTCATCATATTTGGGTGTATGTGACTTGCAAGGATGGATTTATACCCCAATTCATTGACAGTGCCTTTGACATGTATGAGTGGACTCAGAGAATGTCACAAAAATATCCCTCACATGTTGCCATCACCAGCTTGTGTTCTTCCAGCAATGGTTGCAGGATGTTTGTTCTTTGATGTTTCTCACCTGACACGCTAATGTCCATCAGTTAGATGAAGCAGAAAACATTACTCACTGGAGAAGGCAACCAATCAGCAGAGGTCCAATTCTAATACTGTCATGAAAATTTGGTTAGCAGAGGTGCAATGACATCTGTCTGCTCTAGAGCCCCATACACTGTAGAGTTCACTGAACTGTTGAGTTAGACACGTGTCTGGTTATCCCTTGGGTAATCTTGGTGGTGAGCTGCTCCACTGTAAGGCTATGTTCACACGGGGTAATTTCAACGCGCATTTCGACGCGTATTTGCGCTGTAATATGAGTGAGATGCGCACCGAAATTACGGTAGTCCATAGCTCTCATAGAGAACTATGGATTATGCCTCCTCTCCCCGCTCGCACAATACGACCGTATAAGTAAAATGTCAATTACTTGCGGCGAATACACGCCACGAGTAATGCATGTCTATGGGGCCGGTGGGCTGCAAACACCCCCCCCCCCACCGCCACGGGCATACGCGCATATCGGCATGACTCACGAACAAGCTGTGTAATTGCGTGGCGCACTGTACCCACCGCAATTTCGCCGTGTGAACATTGCCTAATGTGTCAGGCTAACCATTGCGCACCTTCATAGCCTACATTCATCTCAAATCAGTGGAACGGGGTGCTCTGCACTATGCAAATCACTTATTCGCAATGGTGCCATTTGTCCACTCATGATACATTTTCACCACAGCAGCATGTGAACAGTTCACATAGGGCGACATGTATGAACAGGGCTGCACCAGATATCTGGCGTCTTTTCAGGCCGATATCCAGTGCAGCCCCGTTTACTACATTTTTAAAATGGCCTGTACGCCAATATCCGGCACTTTACAAAGCACAAGCAGCACTTTGTGATGCGCCTGATTTCGGGGGGCATGCGTGTTTTGCCAACTATTTGTGGGGCCGGATACGGCTTTAAAGAAGGCAACATCCAATGCTTTATTTACTTTATTATATGAAGAATTCAATGATTACATAAAACTACAAGAAGATAGTGTGATATTGTGTACACTTTTGCATAATATAGATAATATAGACAAGGCACGCATAATATTGGTTACAAAGGCAAAGCACGCATAATATGGATTACAAATACTTACATCACACCTATATATGGGTCAAAGCTTCATCAGGAATCTTATAAGCATCATCTATCGGCATCAGCTGGTACACAGGCCAGCGAAGATAGAGAGATAATCCTGAGATCAACACCTTTCACGGGTGCCCCCACATACAGGTCCAAGCTTCACCGGGAATCTTATCAGCATCATCTATCTGTAACATCAGCTGGGAGAAGCGGCCGGCGAAGATAGAGAGATAAACCTGGATCCACACTGTGGCGGTGAGGTGTCCCTCTATAGCCCACAGATCCAGATACTTCTAACTTCGCAGCAAACTTTCCCAGCTTATATCTTGTTTGAAACAAATGCCTGCGTAACCAAGTGTTACACAAGCTGACAGCTCAGTATTTTTCCAGTATCAGACCTCCCCCCTTTGGATGGCCAGTCCTTCAGGGGTTAACCCGGTACTGGAAAAACCCATCACTAGATGAACACCTGCATTCCCATGATTTCTCTCAAACCATGCTGGGTAGTATTATCTCAGTTACAGCGTTCCCTAAACAACGAGGCCCTGATAACAACCCTCTGTGTCAATATGCACTGCTTCTCAGTACACATCTACAAGAGGGTAGGAAATTTACAGCTTAAGATCTATTATGATGGTCAATAAATCTCTTAGCACTACAGTGCGGGAGGCGGGGCGCTCTAGAACCGTATGAAGCTAAAGATTTATAGCTTCAGTAAGGCATTTCCTGGCGCATTACTGCTGGAACAGGTAAACCACTTTCAAACTGGTTTACCTGATCCACAATTGCGCCTGATTTATGACCCACTGTAGAGCAGATTCGTAAATGAGGCGCATTCTATACTAATATTATTTGCATGACATTTGGCATGTAAACGCCAAACTTCATACATGTCGCCCAAAGTGCGCAGTTTCAGAAATCCCGCCGTCCTTTGTGTAGAAGCCAATAATTATCCAGATTTGCAACTCTGATAAATTGCCCCTTTCACTCATGACAGCAATTAAGGATATGTGTGCAGACAGCCTATCACACACCTTATATACTCACCAACCAGCGCACGACACAAGACTTCCTTCATCAGCTATGTGCTGCTGATTTTGAAATTAGGAAGTGGTCATAAAAATGGCTCAACTGTGTATTATGGCTTCCTACAACAGCAATAATACACCCATTTTGATGTGATAGATGTTATAACACAGCTCCAGCATTTATGGATGGTAAGTAGTGTTGAGCGAATAGTAAAAAGTTCTAGTTCTATTAGAACCTCAAAGTTTTGTGAGTTCGGTTCAAAGTTCTACTTGAACTTCGAACCCCATTAAAGTCAATGGGAGAAAATGTTCCGGTCAAGTTTTATACCTATACAGGTGAGGAGAAGCTGTAATTACCACAATTTAGTGAAGAAAATTTGGCTCTAAGGGCATATCCCCACGGCAAAGGACAAATACCGGTCGGTTTAGTGTCGTCCTCACGGCCGGCGGGGAATGGCTTTTCTCCGTGATTGACTTGTTCATATTCCGTCCGAAAACCGGACGTAAGAATGAACATGTTCAATGTCTTTCAGGCGGCCGGCAGTTTGTCAAACCCCCTCACTGCATGGGTTTTCCATAGCGGCCCGGTGTGTTAGTTTGCGGCCGGTTTTTCAGACAGTCTGCAAAACCGCAAACCATCTGAGAAAACGGCTGCAAACCAGTGCCGTGGGGACATGCCCTAAGAGTGACAGATAAAAATTGAGAGGCTAAAATATTTAATTCCTTTCAATGGCTAACTGAAAAGATGAGGACAACGTGGAAGCAGGGGCATAGCTATAGGAGGTGCAGCGGTAGCAGCTGCTACAGGGCCCTGCATCCTGAGGGGGCTCAAAAGCCCCATTTGAACCCCCAAAACTGCAAAAACTGAACTTTTGGGCACTGCGTATGATTTAGCAAATCCGAGCACTCTGTATAATATATATCCATGTATATGAGAGTTAGGCGTTATGTGAGCCTGCAATGTCACCAAATAACAGCTTCCGGGTGGTGGGAAAGAGGGCAGCCAGCAATACAAAACTCCTTAACTATTGATGTCTATGGAGAGGAAAATGCTATCTAACTAAGAGCAGTCTGTACAGTACAGAGAGTGAGCTGAAAATGCCGTTCACAAGGCAATACAGTGAAACGTATATAACAGGGTCATGTGATTTTAGCAGCCAATGAGAGCCCTACAACCTCAGCAATGACGTTTTTGACACTTCTCTGTGCTCTGCACTGACTGGATGGCCGCCAAAAGTGCAGAAAGGTGATTGGATGGCTGCCAAAAGTGCAGAAAGCTGCTGAAAACGAAACTGAACATGGCGTGTCGAACTAGAACTTTACTCGAACGAACAGTAAAATGTTCGGTTCGTATTCTAAAAATTTGAGAAGTTCTACTAGAACTTATAGGGGTTGTCTCCCCTCAGAGTTACATAGATGCATCCTGTCACTTCCTGGTCAGACTGTCTGTAATTAGCATACATGCTCCGTGCATTCACTCCATGTATTCAACTCTGTGTTTTCCGTCTGCTAATTAGTTTATATTAGCTTAGAAGCCTCTCTGAAACTGCTAGCAGGTTTATCTAAAGTAAACAGCAGTAATTACAAGCTTTTGTCTGAAAGATCAGATAAAAACAAGCTTTTTACTGCCGGCCAGCACAGACCTGCCAAGACCTGTGTGATGACGTCACTCCCTGCTATCACATAGAACAAAAAGCAGGGGAAAAAGGGGTAAACAGGTGGTCACTGAGGGAAAAAGAAAGAGCCAGGGAGGTGATAAATCACTTGTTTGCTCCTTAACAAAAAAGATGAACAAAGCAATATTATTTTAAAATGTCTTCATTTAGTGTTCCCCACATTTTTTAAAGCTATTCTTTGTAGCGAGACAACCCCTTTAACTTTTCTAGAACAGTTTGATCAACACTTATGGTAAGCCAATGTTAGAACAACGAAGAACAATTGATAAAATAAGAAAGGAAGGGAAAAATAAAGAAGGGACAAGTGTCAAAAAATCAGCATAAGAAAATTGCTTTTCTTCACTTTGGGGCCCAAATTTTTCAAGTTTCAATGGGAAAATTTCCCAGAAAAAAGAAAACAAGTTTGTTTTGAGTTTGGGAAGAGGAAAATCCCTTTCCGACGAGGATTAACGGCAATAATAAGGGACAAGACTAAACAAGACGACCAAGGAGAGACTTTAAAATGTTTGACTAAAAAATATCAGATATGCCAGCCACGGCTCACTGCTATTTTATCACTGATATATTTACCTCGCTCTGCGGCACGCTGCTGTCAATCCACAATTCCTCTGTGTTTACTTTAAGATTCATAATTGCCTCCTTTAAAAATAGGTGAGAGCTCTAAAAGCAGAGACATGAATCACGCTGTGCCGCAATGGCTTCTGAGAGTGACTCGATCCCCTTCCTCCAGCTGCTGCACAAGCACCGAGACAGTGGATGAAAGCAGCTTGCCCGGCTTTCTGCACAGCGGAGAAGGTGGTCTATAGCTAAAAGCCTGCAGCCACTCCAGTCCGGAGAGGATCCCTCATCAGATTTCCTATGTAATAAATATAGGAGAGTTTACAGCTGCCCTAAACAGTGATGCAGGCTGTTACTTTTTATAGATGACTCAAAAAGGGGCACATTGGTTCGGGAAAGTTTATAGGACCCCAGGCGGGAGGGGGGCCCTACAGCCCCTCATCCTACCATCCTGTGATGAAAAACCCAACCCTAGTGTGGGGACTGCGGTGCTGGGGCCCACCCCAGGTAAGTTGATTCTTGGGACCCCCCAGGAAAGTTAATTCTTGGGATCCAAAAGGTAGATTTTAATTTTTTGGGGAATCCCCCGGGTAAGTTAATTTCCCTTGGGAAAATCCCCCGGGTTAGATTTAAATTTCTTGGGTCCACCAAAACAACCCCCTTAATTTTTTGGGGCCCAGGAGGGCGGGTAACTTTTTTCCAAGGGTTTTTTTTGGGGCCCCGGTGGCAAAAAAAATTTTTTGGGCCCCCCCCAGGTTTAACCCTGTACCCTTTTACAAATTTGTTTTGGGGTTTTTCCCCCTTAAAATTTTGGGTGGGGCAGAAGGGTTTTTGGGGCCCCCCGGGGTTGCAGGCCCCGGTAGCGACTGTCCCGTGCACCCCCTGTAGCTACCCCCGAATATGGAGGGAAAACCTAAAAGGTCCCTCTACATCCTGGGTGGAGCCCTCGAAATTATCCGGGACAAAAAAAGGCGCAGCCCCGAGAAAAAAAAAACAACATCCCTTTTTTTGCTGTGAATACACTTTCTGCCCCTTTTTTCTCAAAAGGGCAGGTTTTTAAAATTTTGAAGATTAGCAAGATAAGAAAGAACACAGGGGCCTAGCTGTTGGGTCATATTGGTTACATTCTTGGCTGAGGTTACCCCTTTACTCAGGATTGCCCAAAACAGGGGGCGTAACCTCAAAAGGAGGGCCACTTGGTTTTATACGGGGGTTATGTCTAAAAGCACTTTATGTGGCGGCCATTTTTTTTAACACATTAGAGAGTGTATATTATACAGGCAGTTTTACGTGCCTAATAAAAAGGGCATACGTGGTGTTATACAACTAATACATTAAAATGGAGACACAAAGGTCAACATAATAACCTTTTTTCCCCATCCACAACACAATCTTAATGATTGCATATACTGCACATAACTCTTCTACTCTGCTTCTGCCTCTCCTTATCCTGCCTTTCTGAAAAACAGCCCAGGGGCTCATTATGACCAGGGGCCCATTGGGTTTCCCCAGCCCCTTGTACCCCCGCCCAATTTGGAAAACCGTAAGCGTATAAATCATGGTGTGTTGAACTTCAGATTCAAATTCAACCATCATCTGAAATTTGGGTAGGCCCGAATTGCCAAAAAATCAACCCTTAACCTAAATTGGGTTTAGAATTAGGGTTGGGGTTTTTACAGGTTTTGTGTTGCTCTGGGTCCCACGTGGTGCTGCTCCTGCTGTGATGTCACTTTCGGTTCGACTACCTTACCCCTATGTTATTTAGAACTGGAAGTGATGTTTAATGTGATGCACAAGGTCCAACTTCACTTCCATTTTTTTAAGACTGAAGAAACCCAAAAGGGGTTTCCCGTACACCGGGCAGACAACCCGGGAGCCTAGAACGATGCAGAAAGGTAAGTTCAACCTCTAAAAAACCCCTAAAAACCTTATCCTTAACTCAGGGATAGGCTATGTTCACACGGCGTAATTGCGGGGCGCACAGCACGCCCCGCAATTACGCTGGGTGTTAGGGAGTCACACTGATACGCGCGCACTCCCGCGACGCGGGGGGGGGGGGGGGGGGGCCGGGCCGGCCCCATTGACATTCATTACTCGGCATTATTCGCCGCGAATTTGAATGTCACTTATTCCCCCTGCACGTACAATCGATCGTATTGTACAAGCGGGGGGAAAGGGGCGTAACCGGTTTTCCCTTTGGAACGTGATTACCGTAATTTCGGCGCCATCTCGCCCCTTAGAGCCAAATAGACGCAAAAAAGGTGCCCAAAATACCCTGTGAAATAGCCTTACGGTGAGCATAAGAGAAAGGGTTAGAAAAAAAATGTACAAAAGTTGGATTGAACAAGTGTTGAACCAAAAAAGGCCTTATTCAAGCAACACTCATTATGACAAAATTGGGCTGATGGAATAATGACATGGCCCCCTTCCCACCTGACCTAAACCCTATTGAGAACTTGTGGATCCTTCTTAAAAGGGCACTTTCTTTAGAAAGGAGTATTTTTTTACAGCATTTCTTCTTACTTCAGCAGTTCTATGCAGTTAAAAATTACATAAAAAATTGTGCCCTTTTCTAGCTGTGATTACTCAAGAGACAAGAGTCCTGAATGGTCGGGAAGACTAATCTCATTTTACTCTAATTGCTGCTTATCCTTATGTAGTCTCATTATAAATAATAGGTAATGCATAATGATTGCTCTATTTTTCTCTGGACTAGGATAGAAACGATTAGGGCAATGAAAGACAATTAAAGAAAGGGGAAAAATGCTTTTTTCTGCACTTGGGGGTGTGTGTGTGCGGTTTCTTAACATTTATCAGCAGGGGGTAACTACCAGGGTAGCAGATGTAGCAGCTGCTACAGGGCTTGGGGTCTTGTGGGGTTCCGCTCCTGGGTTCACCGGCAATGAACGTAAGGCCTCGTTCACACGGCTTATTCTGGGACTGATTTCAGCCGTACTGCAATACGGCTGAAATCAGTCCCAGGCGTTACGGTAATCCACAGTACGCGCCGTGAATAATTATTGTCTTTGGGGCCGGCGAGATGCCGGCCCCCCGCCCCGCCCCCGCTGCACGGCAGCCGGCGTAATTGCGGGGCGAAATACGTCCCCGCCAATAAGCCGGCAATAAGCCGTGTGAACTGTGCCTAACAGTTCACTGCCGGCGGAGTGGAACAATGGAACCCACAGCCGCCCCCAGCCTCTGAACTACTGGACCTCTGTCCCGAGCGTTCAGAGGCAAGAGTCAAACTGCCCGGTAGTAGCAGAGTGGAGTGCCGCCGGTGCTCCTCTCTGCTAGCTTGCCTGGTAAACCTAAGGCCCTAGGCCTTACACTTACCAGGCGCTAGCCCTCAGTGCTGACGCGGACGGCGCGATGATGTTATATCATTGTGCCGCCTGCGAAGAGCACAGAGACTAGCCGGGAGCTTCACATCAAGGGATCGTGGAGACAGGTAAGTTATTTATTTCTTATTTTTACACTAAAGGAGCTAAACCCTGCCTGCCTGAATGGGCCTCTATACCCAACCTAAACCTTGCCTGCCTATATGGTCCCTATACCCAACCTAAACCATGCCTGCCTACCTATATGGGGCCCCTATAGCCTATCTTAAACCTTGCCTGCCTGCCTACCTACATGTCCCTTATAACCAACCTAAACCCTGCCTACCTATATAGGGCCCCATAGCCTACCTTAAACCCTGCCTGCCTACCTATATGGCCCCAATATCCAACCTAAACCCTTCCTACATATCTGTATGAGCCCCTATACCCAACCTAAACCCTACTTACCTATATAGGCTCCTATAGCCTACCTACATTCTGTCTCCCTACCTATATGGCCCATATACTTAACCTAAATCCTGCCTACCTACATGGCCCCTATACCCGATCTAAACCCAGCCTGCCTATCTATATGGACTCTATACCCAACCTAAACCCTGCCTGTCTAGCTTTATGGGCCCCTTTACCCTATCTAAACCCTATCTGCCTATAAGGGCCCCTATACCCTTCTTATACCCTGCCTAACTAACTATATGGGCTCCCTAAAGCCTACCTAAACCCCACCTGCCTATTTGAGGTCCCCTATAGCCTATTTATCTATCTATCTACATATGTGGGCCCCACTTATAGCCTATCTACCTATGTGGGCTCCACCTTTAGCCTATCTACCTAGCTACCTGGGACCCACCTACAGCCTACTTGTGGTCCACCTATTGCCTACCTAACTACCTGGGCCTACCTACAGCTTACCTACCTACCTGGGGGATGCCTACCAAAATGGGGCCTAACTACTGCCTACCTATGGCTAATCTACCTTTCTACCTGGGACCTATATACATGCCTGTGGCCTAACTACTGCCTACCTACCTAGGACCAATCTACCTACCTGTATGTGGTCCACCTGTCTGAGGCCTATGTACTGCCTACCTGTGGCCTAACTACTGATTACCCACCTACCTGGAGCCTACCTACCTGGAGCCTACCAACCTACCGACCTAGAGCCTAACATCCTATCTAATGGGGGTCTACCTACCTGGTATAATTCTGAGGGGTAAAGGCACCTGTGTCACCTGTGAGTCACTGAATGTAACTGCACTATAATCACTTATATGTCTGCAGAGTCTGTGTACACATATATACGACTATATGGTCACTGTTGGAGGTATTAATTTCAGTTTGTAGGGAACCCGTGATATTTGTATATACCAAATATATGGTCAATGAATTGGCGTTTTATGAGTCTGTAGGGCACTGTGTAACATGGTATCTACCACTTTTATGGCACTGATGGGGGGTAATACACAGTCTGTGGGCACCTGTGGGACATGGTATATACGGATATAGGTCACTTATGGTGGTTAACATTGGTCTTTGTAACTGATTTTATTCACTAAAAAGTATAGGGGTATATAGTTCACTTTTTGGTGGTAACTGTGGTCGCGTTTCTGGCAGTTAATCGGTCCCGGTGTAGTATATTGGCAAGTTGGTCTTGATATAGTGGGATTTGTTTTGTAGCAGTATGATGGCGATATGTATGGTGAGGTAACCTCTCCTTGTATTATCTAGTAACTGCATGACTTAAGAGGTCCCGGTACATGTTCGTGGTTGAGGAGGTGGGGGCATCCAAAAGTTTGCTATGGGGCGCAGGCTTCTCTAGTTATTCACCTGCTTATCAGGTCATTCTGATAACACACATCTCAGGCCATAGCTGGCCCGGAAGAAGAACTTTAAAGCAATCCTCTAACTGCTGTGCTATCAAAGAGGGGAAGTCAGAGAAGGTAATATATAGTACTTAAAGGGGTTGTCTCGCACAAAGAATAGCTTCAAATTGTAGGGAAACACAAAATAAAGACTTTCCAAAATATTGCTTTTGTTTCTCTGTTTTCCCTAAGGAGATACAAGTGAATTTATAACCTCAGAACTGACTGCAAACAATTCTCCCTGCTGTTTGTTCATGAGATAGGGAGTGAGTGACATCATCAAGGTCACAGCAGTGGGCCTTGCTGCTGAGCAGTAAAAGCTTTTATTTTTTGAAAATAAACAGCCCCTGTAATTAGGGCTTTGGTAGGGATAGATAAGAAGTCCGGGAGTGTTTGGAAGGCTAATTTTGATCAAATTAGCAATGAAGCCAGGGACAGCAAGGAGCTGTTTCCAAAAAGCTGTATGCAAATTAGTCAGTCTGAAACCCGGAAGTGGCAGAGTATTTCATTAATGATCCCTTTTAAACTCTGAGGGAGGGCAATCTTTAAGGGAACTTTAAAAAAAATCTTAAAATAGTTGCATATTACTGTCAGTATGTAAAATGAAAAAGAATGGTGGTATTGTCCCTTTGAACTGGAGATTTAGGCTATGTTCACATGGCTTATTTTGCGGCGCATTTCGCCGCGTATTTCGCAGCATGCTGCGCTTCATACGTGGGGAAATGCGCCCCATAATTATGGTAATCCACAGTTCTCATAGAGAACTCTCCCCGCTCATAAAGTGACATGTCAATTACTTGCGGCGATTACGCGCCGCGAGTAATGAATGTCTATGGGGCCGGTGGGATAACACCCCCCCCCCCTCACCGTGCCGCGGGTGTACGCGCTGATCAGTGCAGGCTCCCAAAATAGACAATGTACTGCGGCGCATACTGTATGCGCTGCAGTATAACGTGTGAACATAGCCTTTCAGTGAAGGAAAACTGTCTACCTCTCTGAGCAATGTATGGGAGGCAGTGGTTGCTGCTGCACAAAAAGCTGATCATCCACAGATTAAGGCTATGTTCACACGGCTTAAAATGGGACGTATTTCAGGCCGTAATTACGCGCCGGAGTGCGCGAATTATGGCTGGAATACATCCCAGTCATTACGGTAATCCACATAGAGAACTATGGATTACGTCTCCTCTCCCTGCTCGGCGAATCCGCCGCGGGGGGAGAGAAGTGACATGTTATTTACTAGCGGCTTATACGCGCCGCTGGTAATGATAGTCTATGGGCTGGAGAGGTGCCGGCCCCCCGCACCCACCGCCGCTCCTGCCCCGTCCACACGGACCTGGGTTAAAAATAGGGACTGTCCCTCCAAAATAGGGACACTTGGGAGGTATGTATGTGTAGGCTTTATTGGAAGAAGTTATGCAGCGACGAGCACTGTCTCTTTAAATGTGCAGGAGTCAGCATCCATATACACTCAAGGAGGGAAAGACAACACCAGCCAGAAGACCACCACTGATGGCAAGAGATGGTCAGCACTCACCATGTGAAGCTGAAAAGGAAAATCCAATGGAATCTGGGCCTTATGACAGAGGCATCAGTGGGAGAGTTTCCTCATGTTCAATACACTTTTCTAAAACATTTATTATATATATATAATATATTATATATATATATATTATATAATTATATAATATATATTATATATATATATATAAAATTATTTTATAATATTTTTAAAATATATATATATATATATATATCAACAATGAGTATAAAACAGTATCGGACTGGGATACCTTGGGCCCACCGGTGAAGTTGCTTTTGGGAACCCACCAGTGTCGGGGACCCATCCTACACCTACATGACTGCACATGACTCTTATACTCTGCCACTTGCTTTTTGCCTCTTTTTCTCTGCCTTTTTGCCTCTCCCAAGGATGCAAATGCAGTTAAAAACCAACTCCAGGTCTGCCATGTTCAGGGGCCCACCGGAGGTGTCCCCTGTTACCCTATCGGCCAGTCAGAGCCTGGGTATGAAAATATTGGCATCTGCTTCATTTACAGGATCCTATAGATACATTTTACTTATATGACAGAAACCTGATAAGAGCAATGTAGTAATAATAGGATGATCCCTCAATACCATAAGGTATACGCACACATCCAAAAATACTTATACACACATTCTAGTGCATTTAAAAAAATTAGAACAGTACTGAAAAGATAATTGATTTAAATAATTTAAGTGAAATAGAGAAGCCCATATATTGTATAGACTCATTACAGTATGAATTACAAGGTTTAATATACAGGCAGTCCCCGGGTTACATACGAGATAGGGACTGTAGGTTTGTACTTAAGTTGAATTTGTATGTAAGTCGGAACAGGTATATTTATTAAATGTAACTACAGCACAAAAGTTGTTTTTTTTCGTTTTGGATAGTGCAGGGAAGGGTTTTTACATCTGTTTTGCTGTCTAAGCCCCCTGTAAAGATGATTTCACATTATTTTCACCTCATGTGCTGTTGTGGTATGCTGGAACTTGTCATTCCACAGCTTCTATCTGCTGTGGAACATGAAACTACAAGTGCCAGCATGCCCCATAAGTCTCCGTTTGTAACTGGGGAACAGATGTAAGTCGAAACGTTGTAAGTCAAGGACTGCCTGTAGTACATTTGTGAGCCCTATAACAAATTAAAAGATAGTCCTGGAGAACCCCAGAACCACTTTAATTTTCAATTATATTCTAATTTTTTAAGATGCACTAGTACATGAATGTATATATACACATACACACATCTATATATTCGCATACACATTCGTGAATCTCAAATAATGCACTAGTATATACACATGTATAAATATACATATATACTCACACACAAATATATATATATAAATTATACATACACACACAGATACATACACACACATCTGTTTCCATATGTATATACTTACACACACACACACACACACCAAGATACATACACACATACACACACATATGTTTCTATATATATATATATATATATATACATACATACACACTGTATATATCTATTGAAGATTTCTTTCTAGTTTCTCGTGTGACCTTGGTGAAAGTCTCTGTGTTCTTCTGCTTCCTGAAGCATCTATGGTTTCACAGTAAAAAATGTGACTGGAAAGAATTTGGCGTGCTTGTAAAGTCTATGTACTGCAATGTAATGGTGTAAATCAATCATTTATGGCGTAATTAGTTCCCTGAATAGGCTGAAAGAGCACGTTATAAGCACAAAACAACGGGGGCAGAAATAGTCCTGATCACTGTGTGGAGCATTATTGCATTCCATAGTACATTTTCTAATGGGCTTGTCCCAGTATCTATTGAACAGCTGCAATTTATATTTTTAGCTGAGCTGCTCCTAGACATCTTTAAACCAAAGGTGCAAATACAGTGTCATGGAAATGTCTTAATGGACTGGTGGGCACTGCTATGTCACCTAATTTAGAAGGTGATAGATTTCTGCAGTGTAATAACGTATCAGCTGCATTTGTGGTGAGTACTGTGTACAAAATCCTTAGTCAAAGTCCGAACCCCCCACCTACTGGAAATTTGAGACTGTTCTTGTCCGTGTCCTGTTAGAAATAAACTTTGTCCTACATCTCCACGATCTTGCCCTGCTCTATGTGTAACATATACAGTGCAGTTTTAGCAGTGCGGAATACATCTTTTCCCTGTATGGACCTACATTTTTTGCACGTCAGAAGGATATATCATAGTAATAAATCTAAGCAAAGGATAATCCCCCCTCTATATTCTGGTAGGGGCGTAACTAAAATTCATAGAGCCTCAGCCCCATAGCAAAATGAGATGGACCCTCACTAGCAACTGAGAGGAGCTGCAACATACGGTAAGTAGCAATAACTGAAGGTGTAGGAAATAGCGCCATATAGCAGATAACCTTTAAAGTAGTGCTATGGCTATAATAACACCCATTGGCAAAGGCATAACTTTAAAGCAAGAGGAAGTCAAAAGATCCTTCTGTCACATAAGAAGACACCCGTATTACAAAATGGCACATGGTAAGTGGGGGCCGGTTACAGATTTTGCAGTAGTGCCTAAGAGCTTCAAAGAGATCTGGCTGGTAGGGAGTCTTAAAGGGGTTGTCTCACTATAAGGATTGCTTTTTATGTTAAAGATCTTGCAAAAACAAGTCACTTTGCAATATATGTCCATTAACAGTGTCCTACATATTCCTAGATATCCCCTCTTGTATGGGCTGCATCAGCTCCTCAGGTTGTTATGGCTACAGACCTGTTAAATCTCTCATGATAGGCTGCCAGCACTGGTTGCTATAGCTACAGACCTGGCTTCTACTGCAGCATAGTAGAAGCCAGTAAACACGCCCCTGAATTCAAAATGAAACCAAGAAAACAGGACTAAGGTAAGATGAATCAATGTAGGAAGACAACCCCTTTAAGAGCAATGTCCATTAGGGAAAAGTATGCAAAATAGCTCTCTTCCCCTTTTTTAGCCAATGGGATATGCAGTGAATTCTACTTTTGCTTTCCTGTTGGCTGACTGGCCAAAAGTGAATTGCATGGCATATTCCATACCAATTTACAAAAATCAAGAAACTGTGTTCTTCATTAATAAACTTTCTTTGCTCCTTAAATAGTATTTTTTACGGGCTGTTAGGAGAACTGTCTTGACTGACTGATACAGTACTTTAGTAGAAACCATGAAGAATTACAAGGGTTTTTCCATTGTGGACCTACACTCATTAGAGACCTAAGTCTACAGATGGCTTTGAGTAGAGTACTCAAATTGGAACACCCTTTGTTAGTAGAGCTTGTCAAACAGTAGCTCCCACCTATCGCATCCAAGTTTTAATGACTGAACACCTACTTGAATGGGTGCTATATAATACTATACGTCTTCTGACACATTGACTCCAGTAGGACAGAAAAATGTGTTCGAAGTGAGGCAAGGGTTTGGAGGTTTTTTTCAACCACATAGGTTGCATTCACCTTAATCAGATTCTATAATGGCCACCATGCTAGGCTGCCGTACCTATGCTGCACTAGAACAAATTCTAAGAGGACACACCCAACAGAGAACAAGTCCAAGCCCACCACTAATCACATTGGCGTTGTCTTCTACTGGATTTAATAGACTTGGTGTAGCTGGCTCCTATTTTTGTATCAGCAATTGGGTATGGAGGGTGCTTTTGAGCCTTTTATGTAGTAGGAAACAAGTCATTAAAACATAAAAATGGTAGTACACTCCTTCTATGACCTGGAAGACTAGAATTCACAGCAGACTAAGTCTGACCACGTATGGCGGAAGTGCAGTTACATGTACTCTCTTTTGACTGATTGCAATGAGAAGATGTTGGAGCTTCTCTGATAGGACTTTTATGCCTGTTGACAGTATCTAAGGCCTATGGAGCTCTTTACATGGACCCACGAGCCGTAAACCAAATAGTAAGAAGAATATTTGTGTCCAATACTAGGCCCATCTGAAAGGCCTTGTGATTAGTCAATGAATGAGCAAGCACTGACAATGAGAGGCCACATGAACAAATGTAGTTATGAAGATCCATGCAGTTGGTTAGCCCTTCTCCACCAGAGCTGTCTTAACAGAATTATGGGCCCCTGGGCATAGCACTGCATGGGCCCTGCCAACTACATGACATTGCACTTGTCCATGCCTCAAGCTCTCCCCCCCCCTTGCCAAAAGCACACCAATGTTATCATGCCATTTATTTCAGGGCACTGGTAGTCTACAAGACTATTCGGCAGGACAGGGAAACTTTGGCTCCCTTTTCCACCATGGTCTTAAACTATTTGCACTTCCTAAAAACACACAAACAGTTAAATAAGCAAAGTCAACCAAGGAATCCATAGTATGTTTCTTATGTTCCTGGGACATACATACACCACTTGGGGCCCCTGTACTTGTGGGGCCCTCGGGCAACTGCCTAGTGTGCCCAATGGAAAAGATGGCCCTGTTCTCCACCTCCCCCCTATTCCTTTTACTGAGCCCTAATCAACTTTCCATTTTGTCGATCGGCACTTAGGTATTTGACTCTGTAAAAAGACCCTTAGGCTCTCTCCATTGCACACGAAAACGTCAGTTTTTTCAAATTTTTTCATTTTATAAAAACGCTGAAAAACCACTGAAAAGTGGTCCCATAGACTCCCATAGTAAAATCATCATATTGTTTCCACAGAACGTCTTTCTTCTGCTCGTTTTTACTTGCTGGTTGTTTTTTGAAACATGTTGCAAAGAAAAACCGCCAGAGAAGGGCAGAAAATTTACTATTGGAGTCTATGGACGACATGTTAGAAAAGAGGCGCTTCCACGCCATTTTTAAGGCGCATTAAATGAGTGTATAATGCGCCTGAATAAATAAACCTGTCAGTCATCTGGTGTGTGGTATGCCTTGTATAGCATATTTAATGCGCCTAATTTAGGCGTATACCAATCAAAAGGCACATAGCATATCATTGCCCGCATATGTGATGCACCTACTTTAGGCTCATTCAAAAGTGCCAAATGCACCTAGTTTTGGTGTACAACAGTTCGTTTATATAGAGAATATGGTGTTAACTGTTTTTTGGTGCAAAATACACCAATTAGATGGTGCAGCCCTAATGGGACATGTCGCCCTATGTAAAGCACCGGACGTTTTTTGGCGCATTTTTTTGCTGAAATCCATAGCAATTATTATGCTTTGCATTTCTGAAAAAAAAAAACGCGCAAAACGCGCCAAAAACGGCCGTTTTTTCAGCAGCTTTTGACAGGCAGTGGACAAAAAAGTCAGTTTTATGAACGTTTTTAGAATTTGGTTTTCAGTGAATTTTTAGTCCAATGCTGTGAAGACATAAAATCACATTAAAGCCTCTGTTAAAAGGTTGCGGAAATAACATGGTTTTTATTCTAAAGTTCTGTCACTTTCCCCAAAACATGGGGGTCTATTCAGGGCAAAGTTCAATGGCGTTTTGGGTGACACTAGTTCCTTGCCTACCCTACCTTTAGCTTGACAAGTGTAGACAATGTATATATATATATATATATATATATATATATATATAGATAGATAGATAGATAGATAGATATAGACCTATGGGAAAATAAACATTGTCTATATATATAACAGTTCCAGTGTTAGTATACCAGTCTGGTCACATTATTTTGATCACTAGCTAATATCCAGAGTAACTGCCATGTGCAGCACGGACGGCAGCTAGTTGGACAGGAAGTTACTCAGTAAGGTTCTAGTAGATTGTCACAGGTGTCTGGAGCCGACGGCATCCCACAGCTGCTGGAGGATCCATGGAGCCAACACCACCATCTAGGGCACTGGTGTCCACCGCCTTGTGTTGTCCGGCCCGCGGCTTATATTCAGTAATGGTATGGTGTATTATTCACTCAATATGTGGTGGTGATAGGTGATCATGGGGTGGCGGTATTATTTGGTCACTATGTGGTCATGGTGTAGCAGTATTATTCGGTCACTATGTGCTGGTGCAGGAAAGGCAGAGGCAAGGAGAACAAAGGCAGAGGCAAGGAGAGCAGAAGCGTCTTTGGGTAGGTCCTGGTGCCTCAGCAGTGCCTGTACCTTTTAGCTGCTTATGTCCACCGTCCCTCCATGTCTCACCAAAGCAGTAAGGGAGGGAAACCTGGATGTAGCACACTGGCAGCAGTAAATAAACAGGAGTGTTATGAACAGCAGTGGTGGGCCCTTTTCCCTTCCTAGGCCCACCCTGCATTTTGTGTTTGCAATAAGCATATGACTATGAGTACAGTCAGGGACCGGTTTCTCTACAGGGGGCATATATACCTACAGGGGACACTTACACCTACCTATCTACAGGGGCTGTATACCTACCTATCTACATACAGATGGCATATATAACTACCTATCGACAGGGAGATGTATATTTAGCCACAGGGGGCAAAAATACCTATCTACAAGGTGGCAGATATACCTGTCATCTATAGGGGGCTTTTTATCCACTTATCTACCTACAAGAGTCATATGTACCTATCTACCCATGGGGGGTTAATATATTTTTACTGGTTGCCCTCAAAGGGCTAATTATAATAGCAATACTGTACAAATGTAACAGTTAAGGAGAAGTTCCATATACACAGTTCTAAAATTATGTCGGCCCTTTAAGATACACCGTGAGGCTGATGTGGACCCTGGTGAAAATGAGTTTGACACCCCTGATCTAGGAGCTCCCACAAATGCTCATTTGGGTTCCAGTCTTGGGAATTATGGGACCAGGGTAGTACTTGGAAGTCTTGGTCCTGCTCTTCCAACCAATGTTGGACATTTCTAGCCATGTGACATGTTGCATTGTCTTGCTGTAAGAGCTTAACCGCACCAGGGAAGAAAATCAGCATATATAGGTGTACGTGATCTGCAAGGATGGATCCATACCCAAATTGATTGAGAATGGCTTCCAGATGGATGAGAGGCCCAGAGAATGCCACAAAAAACATTTCCCAGACCATAACACTGCCACCACCAGCTTGTGTTCTTCCAGCAATGGTTGCAGTGTATTTGTTTTCTGGTCTTTCTTGTCTAACATGCCAATGTCTATTCATTTGATGAAGCGAAGAAACATGCTTTGTTAGCAGAGGTGCAGTGACATCAATCTGCTCCAGAGGCCCATACCCGATAGGGTTTACTGAACTGTTGTTTCAGACATACATCTGGTTGTCCCCTAGCTCATTTTGGTTCTGAGCTGCTCCACCGTAGAGTGTCAGTCCGCCCTCGAGCAACTTCAGAACCAATATTCACCTCCCACATCGATGGCACGTGGAGCTCCGCAGTCTCCATGATGCTTATTTACAATTTGGCCCTACATGAACAGTTTGTAAACTGCAGTTTCAAAAATACCGTCACTGTTGGCCCAAAAGCCAAAAATCATCCCTTTTTGTAACTCTGTTAAATCACCCATTTTACCCATGACATAAATGAGGGATATGTGTGCAGACAACCTATCACACACTATATATCCACCAAGCCAGCTCTCCACACATGACTTTCAATCATAAGCTATTGACTGCCGACATCAAAAGTAGAATGTAGTCATAATAATGCCATTTGGCTGTGTAGATCAGACCTGGGCATTGTACGGCCTGTGGGCCACATCTGGCCCACTAACTGGCTGTGACTTGCCCTCGTGAGATTTCCCGACATTACACGAAACTCAGGAGTCCCCGGCGCCACCGCCATCCGCTGACCGTTAAGGTCCCAAGTCGATGTCGGTCGCTAAGCTATTGGCTTAGGACCTTAGCCAGGGAAAGGTGAGTACTGTTAGTTTTTTTCATTTTTAATTAGCCCTCTCTACCTTTTTGTGACATAAAACCTCCATATCCCTTTTGGGGGGGGCCTATAACCGCGGGGGGACATAAACCTTTTATACCAAATGGGGGACCATAACCTGTGGGGGACATAAAAACCTACCTTATCCCATTGGGGGGCTATATACCTGCTGGGGGACATATAACCTGGCTATATACCTATTGGGGAGGCTATATACTTGCTGGGGGACATATAACCTGCCTATATACCTATTGGGGGGCCTATATACCTGCTGGGGGACATATAACCTGCCTATATACCGAATGGGGGACCTATATACCTGCTGGGGGACATATAACCTGCCTATATACCTACTGGGGAACCTATAACTTACCTATATACCTGCTGGGGGAACTATAATCTACCTATGTACCCACTGAAGGACCTATAATCTACCTATATACCTAGTGAGGGACCTATAATCTGCCTATATACCTACTGTGGGACATATAGCCTACGTATATACCTACTGGGGGACCTATAACCTACCTATATACTTACTGGGGGACCTATAACCTACCTATATACCTGCAGAGGGACATATAACCTACCTATATACCCACTTGGAGAACTATAACCTACCTATATACCCGCTGGGGAACCTATAACCTACCTATATACCTGCTGGGGAACATATAACCTACCTATATACCCACTTGGAGACCTATAACCTACCTTTATACCCGCTGGGGAACCTATAACCTACCTTTATACCTGCTGGGGAACATATAACCTACCTATATACCTACTGGGTAACCTATAACCTACCTATGTACCTGCTGGGGGACTTATAACCGGCCTATATACCCGCTGGGGGACCTATAACCTGCCTATATACCTACTGGGGGACATATAACCTATATACCTACCTACTGGGGGACATATAACTTACTGCATTATGAAGTCGCTAACAGTCTTTAAGCCTATTGTTAAGGCCTCAAGTTGATTGATAAGAGATTAGCAATCGACTCCGGGGTATATAGGTATTGGGTAGAACTGAGTTGAATATATTAGTCTGGTCCTCTAAAACCATTCCAATTTCTCATGTGGCCCCATGGGAAAATTAATTGCCCACCCCTGGTGTAGATGGTACATGAACAGAATGACACACACAGGAGATGGGAGTAGTCCATGCTATGGAAGTTATTATTTGTGTTTCTCTGTTTTCTGCCCTCATGCGACCACTGTTAATTCAATTGTTTAACCATTTTACAGGGTTTGCTTCTGGTCCATTGCGTGTAGGGAACATCACCGCTCACAAGCAAAATGCAGCAAGACAAGTGAAGGACACATGTTAATATCAAGCGGTCAGTGAACCAGGAGCAAATGTGAAACATTGTGGAAGCTCCTCTAATATAAATGATAGGTGACATAAAACAGCATTGAAAGAGAAATGTTAAAATCTGAAGTATAAAAACATAATACATCTGAGAGACCCTATGTGAGGGGTCCGGTAAGGTAATGAGTCTGAGGAGCTCCGCAATCTGTAGGACCTTTTCGGACACTAAATAAAAGACTTTGTTGTCTCATGTCAGTAAATTTGGTATATTCTTCCTTTGGAAACCTTACATCTCAAGGATATTGTATTGAAGGACCCCTGTATTCTCTCTGAGGGTCCACATAGTTACATAGTTAGTACGGCTGAAAAAAGACACGTGTCCATCAAGTTCAATCAAGGGTGGGGAAAAAGTGGGTGAATGGAGGGAGACAAGGATCTCAAGCCCAGCCTCACCACTGGTTAATGCCCTGAAACCCACAAGGCAAGAACCAATCTGACCCCAGAGCCTCCACCAGCCAGGATCCAGAATTTTACATGGCTACATACGCATTCATATTCTTTACTTAGGTAGGTATCTAAGCCTTTCTTGAAACTCCCAACTGTTCCTGCTGTGACCAGCTCCTCAGGCGGCTATTCCACACATGTACAGTTCTTGCAGTGAAGAACGCTCTTCTCCTCTGGAGATTGAATCCTTTTCTCTCTAGCCGAAGGGAACGTCCCCTTGTCTTTTGAGAGGGCTTTACCTGAAATAATTTTTCCCCATACTTTTTGTAGGGACCATTTATATATTTATATAAATTACTCATCTCCCCCCCGAAGCCATCTTTTCTCAAGTCTAAATAAGTTCAATTCTACTAACCTCTCCTCATAACTAAGATGCTCCATTCCCCTTATAAGTTTGGTTGCTCGTCTTTGCACTCCCATCATCTATTCGAGAAAACCAATAATCTGGTACCCTATTTCATGTAATGCATATGAGGAACCCTTTCCATTTTATAGCATTTCTTAAGAAAACTAATTCACGGCCCCTCTTGGCTGCTGTATCTGTAGCTGTATTAGCTCTCGGAGGACCTATTTTATACAGTTTATCAGAGGTAGCTTCCTTGTAAATAAGGTCCGACCCATTATACAGCCTTGAAACATGACAGGGATTATATCCAAGCCAGAATTTCTTTCAAAAGAGAGAGTTACTCCTCTGTAGACAACTTTATCAGGGTGCTTGCCCCTCATCAGTGCAAAGCACTGTGCTAGCCGCATGGGCAAGAGGCCTTTGGCTTTGTTCTAGGCGAGCATTTTTTTCTTTTTGCAGAGAGTGCCAAACTGGCATAGGGGGTTTTATAGGCCGGGCAATGTATTTTGGGAAAAAGAGTAGTAGAGCGCATTGTCTGGCCCGTGAGGCCGTTGATGTCGCTCTATTGAGGAATTGTTTCTCCCTGTCACTGCTGTTAGGCTATATTCATACGGTGTAATTGTGGCACGTACAGTATGCGCCGCAATACGGCGGGTGTTTTGGGAGTCACGCTGATCAGCACGTACTTCCGAAGCACGAGGTGGTTGGCAGCCCGCCGGCCCCATAGACATGCATTATTCGCAGCGCGTAATCGCCGCGAATAATTGACATGTCACTTATCTCCCCGCGCATATTGTACACGCGGGGGGGAAGGGGCGTAATCCATAGTTCTCTATGAGAGCTATGGATTTCCGGAATTGCGGGACGCATTTTGCAGTGTATTAAGTGCAATACGCAATTATGCCTCAAAATAAGCCGTGTGAACATACCCTTATAGAGAGTCCTAGATCGCGCCTACACAGGGGAATGTAAAATACCGGTTGGTATTACAGTCGGTTTTCGGGTTTTTTTCACATTTTTTGCGGTAGTTTTCAAGTTGCGGCGCTGCCTGCCATAGAACAGTAACATAATCTGCTGTTTTCCAGGGGATTATAGAAAATGTTTTTGGGTCGGATTTTGGACTTGAAATCTGAACTCAGAAAATCTAGAGCTACTGCTGCACTATAGCTCGGATTTTCTATTGAAGTCTATGGGCAATGGTTACAGTCAGATTTTTGCATATTCTAGGTACTGAATCCGCTTTAAAATCCAACTGTAAACCAGTCCTGTGAAGACCCAGCCTTACAGATCCGAAATGCTGCCTGGCAAAAAGAGTGTGTCATTTCCTCCAGGAGAACAAAGCTACCTGCTCTTTTTTTCCCAGGGAGCATTGCCTGACCTATGGAGGCTTTGGAGTTATTCTGAGGAGGTGATGTTTCTCCCTGGCCTGGCGCAGGGTTTTCGGTTGGTTTTTCAGACAGTTTTCAGATTTGAAAACCGTCTGAGAACCGACTGTCAACCATCCCTGTAGATAGAAAATCCGCCCAGTAATGTATACTGCACCACTTTCTACTGGGTGGATTTTTACACCACTGGCGTTCCGAAAAACTGAGAACCTGCACAATCTTCCGGCCAGTTTCCATGCAGAAGCTGTGCTATGCGATGATTAAGGGGGACGGCCGAATCCACAAATCGCAGACAGTACTGTCCCCCCAAAACCATTCAAAAGACAATAAAAAGCCGGCCGGATTCTTAAACAGAATCCGACCGGCATTTCACAACTGCCATGTGGCCGTACCCTCAGGCCTTGTCCCCACTGCACTGTTTTTCAGCCGGTTTTCGGTTTGGAAAACCGGCTGCAAACCGGCTGACAAACTTTTACATGGACATTAATGGAAAATCTGTGCAGCAGTCCCCACTGCACGCATTTTCTGCCTAGCGGTTTTTCAGGTCGCCTTCGGTCCGAAAAACATAGAACATGTTCATTCTTCTGACCAGTTTTCGGACGGAATATGAACAAGTGAATGTGAAGGGGGAGGGCTTTTCTCTGCAAACTGCGGAGAAAAGCCATCCCTCGGCGGCCATGTGCACGGCACAAAAACAGTTCAAATTCTGGTCAGATAAACTGACGAGTATTTGACCTGTGCCGTGTAAACGGCCCCTAAGACTCTCTATGCCACCTTAGCACTGGCCACAGGGAGAAACATTTCCTTTCTAGAGCTACATCAAAAGCCTCTCAGGTCAGGTAATGCTTCACTGACGGAAGGTGTGTAGCTTTCTCTGAAGGAAAGCTAATTTAAAGAGGTTGCATCACTACAAGGATTGCTGCTTTTTATGTTAAAGATCTTGCAAAAACAAGTCACTTTCCAATATGTGTCCATTATCAGTGTCCTACCTATTCTGAGATATTTCCTCTTTGGACTGCATCAGCACTTTTGGTCGCTATAGCTACAGACCTGTTTGATCTCTTCTGATAGGCTGCCAGCGCTGGTCGTTATAGCTACAGACCTGGCATCTACTGCAGCCTAGTAGAAGCCAGTAAACACGCCCCTGAATTCAAAGTGAAACCAAGAAAACAGGACTGAGGTAAGATGAATCAGTGTAGTGAGACAACCCCTCTAAGTACTCTTTTTCCCAGGACGCATTGCCCGGCCTATAAGACTCTCTATGCCATCATGGTGCTATCCACAGGCAGACCAGGCAACGCTTCACAGAAAGAAAACCTGTACTGTAGCTTTCTTTATTTTGTAGTAAAGCTAATTTACATACTCTTTTACCCAGAGAACATTGCCTGACCTTAAAGCCCCCCCTACACCATCTTAGCACTCTCAATAAATGTATTATATCTGAGGTAATACATTCATTGAATACATCTCTATGTAATATCTACAAGGGCCTATGTAATATCTGTCTGATGAACCCTATAATCTGAGGGACTATTGTATTAATCCCTTTTAGGGAACATTATTTGAGGGAACCATGTAGGTAACAACAATTTTGAGGATCTCTCTTCTGATGATATATTTGAAGTAGTTCATCTTTGAAGCATAACTTTCTTTTCATCATTTCCATCGACTTTTACTCGGATGGACTCTTCACTAACCAAGGAAGAGTGCAATAGCCCCTTACTTACAGACCACCTCGTCCATGTGTAGTCCCCACATTCCAAAAAAAAAGAAAAACTTTCCAGCAAAAAATGTATAAAATCAATCCTATTTATTGAAAATCCATATTAAAAAATGTAGCATGATTTACAATAGAGTCACTTATTTATGCGTTTCAAGCCGTAGGCTTTTAGTCATAACCACTATGAGCACCGCTAAGAGCCTATGGCTCGAAATGCATAAAACAGTGACTCTGTTGTACATCATGCTATGGTTTTTAATATGGATTTTCAATAAATAGAGTCACTGTTTTACGCGTTTCAAGCCATAGGCTCTTAGTCATAACCTCAATGACTAGTGGTTATGACTAATTGATTATGACTAAGAGCCTATGGCTTGAAACGCGTGAAACAGTGACTCTATTGTACAACATGCTACGGTAGTAGTTATGACTAAGTGGTTATGACTAAGAGCCTACGGCTCGAAACGCATGAAAAAGTGACTATTGTACAACATGCTACCTTTTTTAATATGGATGTTCAATAAAAAGAGTCACTGTTTTACGCGTTTCAATCCATAGGCTCTTAGTCATAACCACTATGACTAGTGGTTATGACTAAGAGCCTACGGCTCGAAACACGTGAAAGTGACTCTATTGTACATCATGCTATGGTTTTTAATATGGATTTTCAATAAATAGAGTAACTGTTTTACGCGTTTCAAGCAGTAGGCTCTTAGTCAAAACCAGTATGAGCACCACTAAGAGCCTATAGCTCGAAATGCGTAAAACAGTGACTCTATTGTACATCATGCTACGGTTTTTAATATGGATTTTCAATAAATAGAGTTACTGTTTTACGTGTTTCAAGCCATAGGCTCTTAGTTATAACGTCAATGACTAGTGGTTATGACTAAGTGGTTATGACTAAGAGCCTACGGTTCAAAACTCGTGAAACAGTGACTCTATTGTTCATCATGCTACAGTTTTTAATATGGATTTTCAATAAATAGAGTCACTGTTTATTTACACGGTTTCAATGACTTAGGCTCTTAGTCAAAACCACTATGAACACCACTAAGAGCCCATAGCTCGAAATGTGTAAAACAGTGACTCTATTGTACAACATGCTACGGCTTTTAATATGGATTTTCAATAAATAGAGTCGCTGTTTTACGCCTTTCAAGCCATAGGCTCTTAGTCATAACCACTATGACTAGTGGTTATGACTAAGTGGTTATGACTAAGAGCCTACGGTTCAAAACGCGTGAAACAGTGACTCTATTGTACAACATGCTATGTTTTTTAATATGGATGTTCAATAAAAAGAGTCACTGTTTTACGCGTTTCAATCCATAGGCTCTTAGTCATAACCACTATGACTAGTGGTTATGACTAAGTGGTTATGACTAATAGCCTACGGCTCGAAACACGTTAAAGTGACTCTATTGTACATCATACTATGGTTTTTAATATGGATTTTCAATAAATAGAGTCACTGTTTTACGCGTTTTGAACCGTATGCTCTTAGTCATAACCACTATGAGCACCACTAAGAGCCTATAGCTCGAAATGCGAAAAACAGTGACTCTATTGTACAACATGCTATGGCTTTTAATATGGATTTTCAATAAATAGAGTCGCTGTTTTACGCCTTTCAAGCCATAGGCTCTTAGTCATAACCACTATGACTAGTGGTTATGACTAAGTGGTTATGACTAAGAGCCTACGGCTAGAAACGCGTGAAACAGTGACTGTATTGGACATCATGCTACGTTTTTCAATATGGATTTTCAATACATTTGACTTTTCCTTTTGTGGACACTCTTTACTAAAACTCATTCCAGTAAAGGCCCATTGTCACATTTTTTAAAGTGTAATACTCCCGCTGATTTTTTTTATAGACATGTTCCCTTTAAATATCATAAAAGCAACAATTCCATAAGCAGTGAATGAAGAAAGCCTCGGCTCATACATATTTTAGATTACAGCATTCATTATTAAGGAAGTCTTTGTGACAAATAAAGATAACGGACAGCAGATTGTATCCGCCACGGGACGTGTGGTCTGTTTCTTGTTCACAAGGTAGAAGCAGATAATAAATGCCGTACCTGCAGAGTCATTAAGACTGAAGGAAATGCGCACTGGTTTATCAGCGGGGATTCTTGCCGTGGTGATCATGTGGGCACAATGACTTCAACCACCTTATTTTAAATAAGACTGAAACGAGAAGAATAGCACATAAACAATTGATAATGCAGCAATGAAAAACTCATTCCAACACATTGCAGTGGAACTCTAGACGGAAAGCGAATAAGGCATAAAAGACCATTCAAAAGAATTTTTTTTAAAGAGCCACATAATAATCTTACTCTAGCCATAGATTGTCAGCCTATGCCATATCACAGGCTCAGGCAGATATGTAGGACATACTCATTAGGTGCATGCACTTAAAGCACTGTCGTCGCTCCAATTTTGGGGTTTAAAGCTTTAAAAAAAAAGCATTTATATGGTGTTATTACTGTACTAATGATTTAAACTAGCTTTTCATATGGTCAGCAAATAACTTCAATGCGCGACTGTTGATCCTTATCTTCTGCTGTCAGTTGAAGATAACATTTTGAAGAAGTCGATGAGAGAGCCCTGCACAGTATGCTCGTTGTCATAGGAACTGCTTCTATGTCCCATATGCTGGTTAACCGTGTGTCATGCTTCTCTGCTCTCTACAAAAGGATTGAGCAGGATGTATGAGGCTGATCAATAGACAGTACAGAGTGACCTGTGTGTTTCTATATATCATAGATGCTGTCAGGGTGCACTATAATAATGACTTTACAGTTGTAACAGTCATGCTGACGGGGACACATGCTCCCTGGAAAGTAACACTTTGCAGGCTTTCTGCCTCTGTTCTGAAAAGGGTTTGTTTAATTTGGGTTGCGGGTAGAGTGCACAAAAATGTAAGCTAAGCATATGTGGAGCATTGTAAGCTGTTTCTATGCAATCATAACAACATCTGGTCAGGCACATAACAAGGGTTAAACCTGAACAATCCCGATAGTCCCGGGTCAGCGAGAAGGAAAAAGGGGGGTAAGAGGGAGTGGGAAATGGGGGCGAAAGCTAGCCAGTACTCATTCAATGCTGATTCACATAAGAGGCTGAAAGCTATTAATGAGGACAACTCTTTAATGGGACACTGTCGTGTCCATTGTAAGGCGGATAAATAGCATTATATGGTGTTTTTCTGTACATAATGCTTATAAAATATGCTGTCATATGGTGCAAATAACTAATCGCGCTGTACAATGCATAAATAAACTGTGAAAATTTTCTGTCGGGGTTTGCCCCAAATTTATAAGTGAAAAAGCAGCTTGCATGGAGCTATTCAAACACCGTTATTTGTCATAAATGGTCTTGGTGCATTAACTTTTGTGTGTACGGGGAACAAAAACTCTAATTATGACTGTCGCATGCTCCTTTAAAAAGAAAATTACGCATTGTTTGGGCTATTCTGACAGTATTATCATAAAAAATGCTGTATATGGGCAATAACTAAGACCTTGTAATTGCAAAATAACACTCTAATCATGATTAGCATGTCCCATTATAAAGTAATATGCAGCTTGTTGGAGCTATTCTATGACTACTTATCATAGAAATGCTGTATATGGTGACATAACTATTGGGTGTCAGTGCCCAAATAACACTTAATTTATGATGTCGCATGCTCCATTAAAAAAGTAAATAGCAGATTGTTGGAGCTTTTTCATGCCAGATTATAACAAAAAATGTGTCATTGTTGACATAATAATGGTGCTGTACAGTGAACAAATAACACTCTGATATATTACTGTCAGCGTGCTCCCATTATAAAGTGAATAAGCAGCATTGTATGGAGCTATTCTACACACCGTACTTGTCATAGAAAATGCTGTCATATGGTGCACATAACTAATGATGCTGTACAGTGCACAAATAACACTCTAATATATGACTGCCAGATTGCCCCCTTTACAGTAGAACCGGGAGGGTCATCTACGGTGTCCAGATGATTTGGAACTGAATGGTAAAGATCCTGGTGTAAAAGCGCTGACCTCTAAATTATAATCCAAACTGAATCTTTATATTTGATTATCAGAAACAACATGCAATGTAATAGATACTTCATCAGGTTTTGACGTGAAATGCGTTGTTTCCGATAAAAATAATAATTATAATTTGGAGGTCAGCACTTGTATACAATGATCTTTAACATCCGGTTTCAAGTCATCTGGACTCCGTGGACGACTCCCCCGGTTCTACTGTACCTCCCCACCTGAATAAGGGGATAGTGTAGCACGGCAGAGCAGCAGACCCCAGACAATGGTTTTAAGCAATGTTGATCCGGCATTTGCATCATGGAGTGTTGTGTCTCCTACTAGCACAACAGACAAAGGTGAGATACCTTTGTGCATCACCCTAATACCAAAGGTAATACATTAGGAAGCGCTCGTATTGTGTTATCTGTTTTTTTCTCCTGAGTTCCCCTTTATAAGATGAATAAACAGCATTCTATGGTGTTCTTCTGTACACAATAATTATAAACAATGCTGTTATATGGTGCACATAACTAATGGCGCTGGACAGTGCACAAATAACACTCTAATATATGACTGTCAGAGTGCTACTGTTAAACTGGTGAATAAACAGTATTGTATGGTGCTATTGTATTCACAGTACTTATGAATAATGTTATCATATGGTCACATAATTAATAATGTTGTACATTGGATAAATAACACTGCAATATACAGTATGTCTTAGTGCCCTCTTTATAAGATGAATAAACAACATCACATGGTGTTCTTATGTACACCGTCTCATAATAAACAATGCTGTCATATAGTGCACACAGCTAATGGCGCTGTGCAGTGCACAAATAACATTCCAATACACAACTGTCAGAGTGCCCCCGTTACAAGGCGAATAAACAGCATTGCATGGTGTTCTTCTGTACATAATACTTGTAAACAATGCTGTCATATAGTGCACATAACTAAAGGTGCTGTACAGTACACAAATAATACTCCAATATTATTCACCTTATCATGCGCCACCATGATAAGGTGAATGAACAGCATTATATGGTGCAATTCTGTACACAGTACTTTTGGTAACATCATCACAGTCAGCAGAGTGCCCATATATAAAGTGCTTTCAGCACCAATATTGGCAGAGTATAGAGGTTTCATATTCAATGGTTTACAGCAGTAAAGGGTAAAATAGATGTTTCCTCCGGTTTGTCTACAGTAGTAGATAGATTAAGGGTATATTCACACGGCTTAATTGAGGGGCGTACAGTGCGGCCCGCAATTGCACCGGGTGTTCGGGGAATCGCGCTGACGCGGAGGGGGGGGGCAGCAGCCCGCCAGCCCCATAGACTGCTCCATAGACATAAAAGGAAATTGAAACAGCGCTGGTAGATTGCA
>JAODAL010031875.1:0-47813 GCA_025379985.1 Phyllomedusa bahiana | reverse complement strand
GATCTTGTTCACGACTTCTCTTGTCTTGAGATTCGGAGTATAGTGGCAGGAGCCAGCACAACTAGAGGGATGAGTTTCTGTGTAAACTCCTCAATGAAGGTGACTTAACATGGACCTCAGAATGGCGTTGAGCGAAATTTACATTAGTCCTACACACATAGAGGGACCAACATTAGCACCTACCCAAGCAGGGGGAGATCAATTCTCCTGTATGACTTTATTTAATTAAAAAGATGAATGTATCTTAACATAATTGTAAGGTGCCGGTGGCACAGGTAACATGAATGTAGAGGTGTGGTTTGCTAGTTCATTGGGCCTACCAGTGATGTGTGGGGATTTGTAGGGTGCCAACAGAAAAGAACCACAGAGACCCAACTGCTTGGTTTCTTGTCATGTTTTTACTTATGGCCCGTAGCTTAAAAGGGTTTTGCCACGATCTCATTTCATACCTCCTGTATCCAGATCTTCAGCTCTGTGTGCTCAGAATGGGGCGTGTGTGATTTGTTTGAATTGCTTATCATGTGACCCTGCAGGATGACATCACCAGGCCTCTCCTCTCTCTAGTCATAGAAAGGTCTGTTTATAAAAAGCATTGTGAATAGCTGAGAGGTAAAGTTTTTGCCTTCAGGCACTATGGTCCTCGGTTCAAATCCCTGCAGGAACCAAACCTGTGGATTTTTTTTCTCTTTATCAATGCACAGACCTCATTGAGGTTTCTTTTTTATTTATTTGCTCTGTTTGACTAATTACTAAGGAAAACAGAGGACGGGACTAGGATACAGCACCTGGGTTTGAACACTCATAGCTGCCTGAAGGAGAATGTGATGTCTGAGCATGTCTGACCAGGAGTGAGGAGCTGGTATCCCCTGGAGACGAGCTGTAAACAATGGATCACGAAAGGAGCAGCTAAAACAAAAACGGTGCAGAATTTTTAATAATAATGAATGGTGAAAATGTTTGTTATTTCATTCGCAAGCTTCCCACGTCAATTTTACTTCATGGCAAAACCCTTTTAAGGATGTCCAGTTACATACACATCAATATTCTCACACAGGATAACTCTCATGAGAGGGGTGTTTTCTTTAGTAAACTTCCCACATGCACCTCTGTCCCTTCTGCAACACATATCACAGCCATGCAGGAAATGGTGACCCACACCTTCTGGTGATCTTTCTAACCCAGTGGTAAAACCTAGGACTGCTGAGTCTCCTTCCTGTAGGTCCAATATCACTGCCCTCTGCCTGCTTCTGCTCCACTGCCAGTTAGTGTGCAGACTACTTATACTGGAACAACTCTTATCACTAACTATCTCTTTAAACAGAAACCTGAACAGAACTGCAGTCTAACATGGCAGGCTCAATTAATGCAGTCCCTCCCTGCTTAAAGCGCTAGAACCAAAAGTAAAAGTGCAAAGTTTTGTACCTAAACCTGATTTGATGAAGAATGTTACTTTGAACATATTATCTGTGAAATATGCAAATATTATATTAGATTTTCAGCCATACTTATCTGAATCGCTGTATATGTCTCTATTCTCAATAAAAAGCTTTTGAATATGAAAAAAAATGCAAAGTTATTTTACATATATAAAATTATACATGGTACACAGACTCAAACTGGCGCACAGGGAAATAGGGGAAACCTCTGTAGGGCCCTTGGGCTTTGTGAGCCCCTAAGCATGGTGAACCCCTGGGCATGACAGTGTTGAGTCTGCTTTTCAGCAAGGCAGAGAAAGAGAGGAGGAAATCAAGAGGTATGTTGGGTATGTGCAGTCAAGTACTGTAGCTTTAAGATGTGCCCCAAAAATCCATTCCACTGGTGGGGCCCAAAAATCAGCTCAAGTGGTGGGCTCAAAGAGTCAACTTCACTGGTGGTCTCCAATAATCCACTCTACTGGTGGGCTCCAAGAGTCAACTTTACTGGTGGGGCTCCAGAATCAATTTCTCTTGAGGGCCCAAGAATCAACTCCACTAATAGGCTCTAAGTATTAACTTCACTTGTGAGCTCCAAGAATCCACTCCCCTGGTGGGCTCCAAGAGTCAACTTCACTGGTGGGCTCCAATAATCCACTCTACTGGTGGGCTCCAAGAGTCAACTTTACTGGTGGGGATCCAGAATCAACTTCACTTGTGGGGCTCAAGAATCAACTCCACTAATAGGCTCTAAGTATTAACTTCACTTGTGAGCTCCAATAATCCACTCTACTGGTGGGCTCCAAGAGTCAACTTTACTGGTGGGGCTCCAGAATCAACTTCACTTGTGGGGCTCAAGAATCAACTCCACTAATAGACTTTAAGTATTAACTTCACTGGTGGACTCCAAGAATCCATTCCACTCAAAGGCTCTAAGAATTAACTTCACTGGTGGGTCCCAGGTACCCCAGTCCAACACTGACAGTACAAAAAAGCAAATGAACAATACAACACCATATAATGTGGTTATGTTAAATAGCTTCAAGAGAGGTTGTTTTTTAATCGAGTTTAGAAGCCCAACACTGAATACACTTTTCCAACCAGAAGATCTACATGTACCCTGGTGGCCCTGTTCCACCTTGCATTACTGCTTTAGTTACTCATTTATGCTTTCTGTTCCTACAAAGGAAAGGCTCTCCTAAACTGAGGTAAAGACATTCACATGATAGCTCACGTGCACGCGTACTAGAATTAGTAAGATAATATTATACCAATAAGGCACATTTCAGTGGGAAATGTGTTACATTTCTCATCTTTCTGAGCCAGGGCAAAACTTGAGACAGATGTAACACTAGAGATCAGCTAACTGTATAGTAAATTGTGGGAAAAATATCTTAGCACAACATGTATGGTAAGAAGTGAAAACATACTGAATACATTACTTAGATGACCTGTAAAATGATTTGCCTATAAGGACCTATTTTTATCATTTTACTGGAAGTTCAAAAAGAAAATGCTTGATTGATTCTCATCTGGAACGTTGACCTCATCTCGTGAACCCTGACACTCAGACATTACAATTGTTCCATTCTCTTTCTTATTTTCTTTCCACCGATAGTCCCTTTTCCTCTAACTTCCTCTTAACTTGAGGTTGATATGGGCTTAAGTTGCATGTTTCTTAAATGCGGCCACCTGTGCCAAGTTCTACTGGTAACCTGGGACTTAATGTGGGAAACCATCAAGTTTCAGAATCCCACAAAAACCCATAATCTAGTCAGTAGCAATTTTATAACAGCTGATGTAATTAATCTCTTTCTTCCCGCTCCTATGTTGCAGTCAGAAATGTAGCCTTCCGTATTCCTACTAGTCCAAAATATTCACAAAAGAAACAATAAAAAAAAGTTCAGACAAATAGAAACTTTCTCCATGATTTCAGTTCTTGAGCGTATAAAGGGATAAACAAGGGAAGAGCTGCACATTTCTAAAATCTTTTTGACAGTTTTTTAAATTTAACATTTTTGTGACCGTTTTCAACTTTGGATCAAGGTCAAAGTTGTCTCAAGATTGCAGCAAGTTTCTAAAATGTGTTATGATCTATGCCACAAGAACAGCCAGCCTACCTCAGAGTAACATTAATAGCCTCTTACTCTGGATGACCCAAGTATGCATGCATTAAAGGGGTTTTCTCACTACAAAGATTAGCTTTAAGGAACAGTAATTGAAGACTTTTTCTAAATACATTTGTTTCTTTATATTAGCTTTGTCGAAGATAAGAGAGATTTTATCTGCTCTGAGCTGCTCTGAGTGTGCACAGGTTTCCCTGATTATGTCCATATCTTTCTTCCTGATTAGATAGAGAGCAGAAAGTGACATCACCATGGTCGGAGCTTACTCTGGAGCAGACTCTTTATCTCTAACAAGATTAGCTTCTGTTACAGATAAGCAATTGTTTTCATTCCTCAGAGCACTGGTAGCTTTGTTTACTGAAGATTAAATCTCCTGCACTTATGTATTTTTAATGTCTCAGCTAGTTGTAGGGGAGCTAAATATGCGAATCACTGGTATAGATACAGCCTGACGAGTCATAGTGATTGAAAAGCTTTTTGTGACTCTGAGAAAACAACATGATAAGAAAACCCCATTAAACATCTGTTTATTGAAAGAAGACCTATCTAACATAAGTGTACAACCTCTTTAATAAGTTATTTAATAAGTTAGTTAATAAGTATTGGTTGAAAAGTTGGCTCCTAATAGCCAACAGGGAGTAATAATGTACCAAGATCTAAGTACATGTTCTAAATTTCACATTTTAGTTTTTTGTTTTTTTTTCGCAACATTCCAAGAATTAGCAAAAACTTTTCATCCAGAATGTGGATTGTGTCCCATTAAACTCGAATGGGTGGACTCTCTCTTACTAAGTCTTCACTAAGGTCTTTGTATTCTGACCACCAAGGGAAGAATATGTATTAAGTCATCGGTTATTAAAGACTTCCTTGATGCATCACTAGAATGTGAATTGTGTCACACTAAGCCACCAAGGAATAGTAGGTTCTCAACCAAGGAATTATAATCCAGCATGCAGAATTTGCACAAGGTTCTCATTGAGAACATGGAATGTTTTCAACTTACCCACCACTGGTGGGTTACTTCTTATTAGGTCATTAGTGAGAATAGGCTTCATTGATTTTGCACCAGAACATTGAATGGGTCACACTAAACATCAAGGTGTGGATGTTTTTCTACTGGTGAAGCAGAATCCAACATGCAGAATGTGGATTATGTCCCCCTAAACCACTAGGGATAGGCTTTATCTTATTAGGTCATAAGTGAATTTCAATTGTGCCCACTAAGATGCCTTCAAATAGATGCAATTTTTTTTCTTTTTTCAGAAGATAAAGTATTTATAGAGATTGTTAAATATATATGAAAATTAATGCAATTTTTTTTTTCCTTTTGGAAGATCCAAAAACTGTACAATAAATTTCCTTAGGGTATAAACAGTATATCCCATGCTTGGAATAGGCAGGACCTGCTTAAAAACTCAAAGAGGAGTGTTGGGGTGTTCAAATAGATGCAATAGAAATGGGGCCACTTTCCATCATAAAGTATTTGCACATGTTTTCCATCCAAAATGTTTTCCACCAGGGCTGGGCTCTGACTTATTAGGCTAGTGGTGAGTAGAGGTTTCCCCAACAGACCACTCCAACTTTGGATTGCAGTCTGAGCAGTCACAAGATTGCAGCAAGTTTATAAAATGTGTAATGTTCCACAAGAATAGCCAGTCTACGCCAAAGTAAAATTAAGTGCCTCTTACTCTGGAAGACCAAAAGCGTACATGCATGAAACATCTGAAAGTTTTCAATAGGAACTGTGAAATACCTCTTCTCCCATGTGATGGGGCTGTTGAGAACTCATACACTTGCTTTTTGGGCTCCAACACAATTTACAGCTGCCCTGTGATCTGCTTATTGTAAGGAGCCCAACCTAACACAAGTGAACAACATCTTAAACAAGTTAGATCTTGTTCGCATGAGTTTCATCTTAGTATTGGTTAAAACAGTTGGCTCCCTCTAGCCACCAGGGAGAAGTAGTTTTCCAAGATCTAAGTAAATATGTATTCTAAGAACACATTCCAAGAATTTGGAAAAACTTCTCATCCAGAATGTGGATTGTGTCCCAGTAAACCACCATGTGTAGGCTCTAATTTATAAGGTTATCAATTCAGTCTGTGCCCTCAAAATGTGGACTGTGTCCCACATAGCCCCACCACCAGGGAGGCTATGTCATAGTAAGTCAATTGGTGAATAAAGGCTTCCTTGATGCGCCACCAGAATGTAAGTTGTGTCCCACTAAGCCACCAAGGAATAGCAGGTTTTCCACTGCAGAAGCATAATCCAGCCTGCAGAATTTGTACAAGTTTCTCATTGAGAAAGTGGATTGTTTCCTGCTTATCTACCTTGGGTGGGCTACATCTTGTTGGGTCATTAGTCAGAAGAGACTTTCCTGATCTGTCACCAGAACATTGAATTAGTCCCACCAAGCATCAGGTACTAGGAGTTTTTCTACTGGCATAATCCAACATGCAGAATGTGCATTGGGTCCCACTAAGCCAACAGGGGTAGCCTTTATCTTATTAGGTAATCAGGGAAGAAAGACTTCCTTGATCCCTCACCAGAATGTGGATTGCACCCCCTAAATTGCCATGGAATAGTTAAAATAGTAGTTTTTCCAGCTAAGAACCATGTTCCATCATGAAGTATTTTTACAAGTTTCTCATCCAGAATATGGTTCCTGACCCTCTAAATCACCAGGGCTGGGCTCTGTCTCATTAGGCCAGTGGTGAGTAGAGGTTTCTTCAATAGACCACCAGAACTTTGGATCGGAGTCTGAGTTGTCATATTATTGCACCAAGCTTATAAAATATCTAATGATCTATGCTACAAGAACAGTCAGCCTACACCAGAGGCATAACATGGAGTGCCTCTCACTCTTGCTACGTCTTGCTAGGTCATTAGTGAGAAGAAACTTTCTTGATCCCTCGAAAGAGCATTGAATGGATCCCACCAAGCATCAAGGAGTAGGAGTCTTTTCACTGGTGAGGCATAATCTAATGTGCAGAATGTGGACTATGTTCCACTAAGCAACCAGGGTTAGATTTTATCTTATTTAGTCATTAGTGATTAAAGACTTCCATGATCCATCACAAGAATGTGGCTTGTGACCACTAAGCCACCAAGGATAGATTTTATCTTATTTGGTCATTAGTGAACAAAGACTCCTTGATAAATAAACAGAATGTGGCTTGTGCCCAATAATTTGCTATAGAATGGTAAGGTTTTTTTAGTTGGGAGCCATGTTTCGTTCCATCATACAGTATTTGCACTAGCTTCATATCCAAAATGTGGCTTGTGTCCTCTAAACCACCATGGGTGAGCTCTGTCTTATTAAGTCAAGGGTAAGTAGAAGTTTCCTCAACAGACCACTACAATAGGCAGATGGTCCTACTGAGGTTAAAGGGAGTGATTTTTTTTTTCCAATGGGGACACAGGGAGTAGACATTTGAACACAAGGAAGCAGAAGTTTGCCCATTAGGTTACTAGGAAAGGGAGAGTCACGAAATTGTGGTGAGAGTACGGAGGAGGGTACTAGAGTTATAATGTTTTCTTGTCCAACATTTTTTTTTCGTGACTGAAGCATGTGGATGCCAATCGTACTGAACATTCAAGCTGGGCAGACTCGTCTGGGTCTAATACAAACAAACAACACGAAACAGTTTCCAGACCGACTATGATCATTGTGAAATGTTGGATTACAATTATTGATATATCTGACATTCTTTGTGACCCAACAAGGCTTTGAACAACCTTTATGTTTGTTATTTCTGTTCACGGCCTGTTACCACTGCTGTCTCGCATCAAATAAATGAAAAAAAAAGAACGATTTTTTAGAAGTAATAAGAAAAACCTAATATACCGGCTGCTGGCAAAACTGTCTCAAGTCAGGAGCAGACGAGGAAGAGTGTTAGTTACAGTAAATGATCCTATTTATTGCTATGATTACGAGGAAAACAAAGGTTCTTTCAGTATTTTATATGTCGTTTTCCTCCGACATGAAGGAAATGTGCTACAACGGCCACCACTTAACTAAAACCAAACTTTTTTTTCCCTTCTTTTAAGAGCTATTATTTAGACAGCTGTTTTCTGCCATATTGCTTTATTTTTAGAATTAAAATTAGCTAAGTTCAAATTATTGAATTTCCATTGAAATATTTATTTAGGAAATGGAAATTTGGAATAATGTATATTAGAAAATAGAATGGAATTTTTTTTTTTTAAATCTCTGTACTAATTATAATTTTTTAGTTTTTATCAGGAAATGTTACTTATCACTTTATTTTGATTTATGTATTTACTTTGAATGCGCCAATCAACCTAAAGGTATTTTCACATGGCTTATTTGGACGCTGTTTTGGACGCGGTTTTCAGAACATTTCCACATCCAAAATGCCTCCAAAACGCCCCCAGTTCATTTAATTGATTCCTATGTAAAACAGCGTTGTAGTTCACACACGACAAGGTTTTTACGCGCTTCTTTGGAAGTGGTTTTTGGCGCAGAAAAAGAAGTGACATGTCAATTCTTGAAGTGTGTTTTAGGAGCCTTTCTTGGTGCGTTTTTTTGACCTGGCTATTAATTTGTATGTGTGAAAACTGTGTTGAAAACCTCGTCCAAAACCTCATCCCAAAACGCGCCAAGAAACACGTCTAAAACCTTTTCTGAAGAAGCCTGTTTCTGGCGAGCTTTTGATGCTATTTTGGGAGTGGAAACGCCCCCGAAAACCCCTTCGAAAGCAGCATCAAAATCAGCCATGTTAACATACTCTAAGGGTATGTTCACACCGCTTATTGCGGCGAGTATAGTACATGCCGCAATATGATGAGTGTTTTGGAATCATTCCAAAAATGGGGGGGACCGACTGGGCGCCAGCCCGAAGACATGCATTGTCAGTGGCGCGTATTCACCGCTAACAAATGACATGTCAATTCTCCCCCCGCGCATACAATACGATTGTATTGTACACGCGGGGGGCACGACGTGTAATCCATAGCTCTCTATGAGAGCTATGAATTACCGTAATTTTGCCGCGCATTTCGCCACGTATAATGTGCAAATCCGAAATACGGGGCTAAATAAGCCGTGTGAACATACCCTAAGAGTTAAATTCATGCTGTATCATGATAAAGATGTGAATCTGTCAAGGTAAAATATTGAAGGGAAAAGGAGCCAATATTTTCTTCAAAAAAATCTGAATGTATTAAAAAAGGCTCATGGGAAATGAATTCGGACTCTAAGCCACATCTGACTTACTGAGCCATGCAATCTAAAGGATTAATGCCATACCAGTTATTTATCTGCAGGCAGCTGTTTCGGATGTTTGTTCCTCATCAGTACAAAGTAGAGTACTGGTTAGCAAGGTGAGAGGCTCTAGATGTAGGACAGATGATATTGAGAAAAAGAAGGTTGTTGAAATTCACAGCTCCATATTCAAAGTTGTCTGGCTCTGATTTACTCCCCATTAAAAACAAATACACGCTTAGCCTGAAGGAATAGATCTCAAGCTCTGAAGCTAACCAAGGATTTGACCATCAATAGTGCTGTTCGAATTTGTCCCTGTTTGGTTTAACATCAGTTCAATTGAACTTGTGAAAAAATTCCAGTTTTGGACCTCCTGATCACATATGTTTTTACTTTGACCCTAACTTTGCTTTCTGCAACCGTAACCCTAACCCTTTTCTGGGGTTGGGGTTTTCACTGGGTCTGAATGGGTTAACCTACCAGTCCCCAGTGCTTCTGGTCATGCGGTGGTCTCATTCTGACGTCACTTCTGGACCAACTCCACATTAGGTTTACCTATGTGACGTTGACCTGGTAGTGGAATTAGAAGTGATGTCAGAGTGACAGTGCTACAGAACCCAGAGCATCAGGAAACTGGTAGATGTACCAATTTAAATCCAGTAAATAAAATTCTAATCTCAACCCCAATTTAGGATTAAGACTTTGGCAAATTTTTTGGGCACATTCTGCCAAAAACTAATTCGGGGCAACCTGAATCAAAACTTACAGATTCGGAATGAATTCAACTTCGACCTGAATCTCTAGCTATCAGGTATTAAAGGTACATGGGCACTTTTAGCTCCATACCAGTGGGTAGGACAGCAATATCCACCATGTGGTTCTCACTCCATCTTTCATGCAATTTAGGATCTATATCCAGTCATCCTGGATCTTGTAATCCTTGTAAGCAAGCATACCAGAAAATGTAGTTAAAGGCACTGCCTCTAAGCTTAGATGCTAGTAGACTAATACAGCAACCTCAAAAATGCCCTTAAAGGGGTTGTCTCATCACAGTGTTTCACTGAGCCAAAAAAAAGAGATTTAGAATAATGCCTTTGGACTATTCCTGATCAGGCTGTTGGGTGGTTCTATAGCAGTGATTAGATATCAGCTCTGTATTCACAGCTCTTCTAATTGCAGTGGAATGCGAGCAGGAGATGTTATATATAGAGCCCAGAGCTTCAAAGATCAAAGCAAACAAAAGTAATGATTCTCCTTTGTTTGTTAAAGAGAACACACTCTGTTCTTAAGCTGCCGGTGTCCTGTGTGCCAACCTGTGGTGATGTCACTCCCTGCTCTCATATAAGACAAACAACAGAGAGAGAAGTGGATGGTAACCAGAGAAATATTTGGAAAAAAGTCTTGATGTATCGTTCCCTACACGTTGAAAGCTAATCTTTGTAGTGAGACAACCCCTTTAAGGGCACTGCTACTTTTATTTCTGTGACTTGATCTTAGATGCTAGTAGATTAATACAACAGCCTCAAAAATGCCTTTAACTTAAACCAGCCCATTGCTATGGTTCTACATTATTTTAATAGACATGCTTTGTGTAATGTGCAAAATGTTCAGATATATACTCAATCTCTTCATATATACTGTAGATTACAAATACACCCTCAACACAACCTCAACCTAAAATCTTGAAGGACATAGTGGCGGGTACTCAGGGAAAAAAAAAAACTTATAAAGGTCCATCCGGTTTATTTTGGAGTCACTATTTATTCCTAGTGAGCAGATGAATATCTTTATTAGTTTTGTTTCTGAAAAAACTCCAAAGAGCATTTAGGGTAGAGTAGGTAGAGTGCTATTGCCCTCTTTCTTGACTATTGCTATGGACAATAACAAAGTGGGGGCTTTGGGTAGTCACCAAAATTCTGTAACTCTTGAGATTAATCTCTCTTGATTGTGCCAGTCAGATGCCAAAATTGCTCAAGTGGTCCAAAACTTGCTCCAAGGCCTCACACCTTAGATGCTATACTGTTATATTCTCATATGAAGGATAAGCTTTCGGACTCTCTCAACTACTATGACCCAAATGCTACTATGACCTCTGATGTCACTAATTTCCAAAGGTTTGTTATTCCTACAGCAAGTTAGAACTCAAACCCCTTATATTAGACTATGTGGGGATAAGAACACAAAGGGTGACATGTATGAACATTAAAAAACTTTGAGACTCTCGGTTCACATATTTTGATCAAAAGATGTTTAAGCTGCCCACGACTTTCAACGTGATCTCAAAATCGGGCAGTCCTACCTATCCTTACCTCTCAATAGAGCCAATTCACGGCCTCTACTAGGGTCAACCGACCTCATTATACAGAGAGAAAAATATGAAAACACAACTTGCAGCTGCACTTCTTATGCAGCCTGTGAGTGGGCGGGATGCAGAAACCCTAAATTATATATACTATGTATATATATATATACATGTACACACGCACACCACTGCCAGCGGCACACTACTGCAAAAAGGGCAATACATGTGTGTACATGTTTATATATATATATGTGTGCCGCAGCCTTGCCAGTGGCACCAAGGTTTGTATATGTTTTTTCAGAAGTGTTTTTTGTGCAGAACCATACGTTATATTTGGTGTATGTTGATCTTAATCTATATGGGAAGAATGGGGTGCCTCCATTTTGGGTTTCTGCACCCGCCCACTCTCACAGGCTGTCATAAGAAGTGCTGCTTGCAAGTCTGGTGTGTTTTCTTATTTTTTTCTCTCTGTATAATGGAGGTCGGTTTGACCCAGTGAGGAGGCCGTGAATTGGCTCTATTGAGATCAGTTGAAGTCAGTGGGCAGCTTAAACATCTTTTGATCAAAATATGTGAACCGAGAGTCTCAAAGTTTTTTCATGTATGATAGATAGCATAAATGCTTCATTAGGGATTTCCATGTATGAACATTGGCGCTGACCGGCCAGTTCTAAATTGCTTCTTCTGCAGGTCATACATACAGGGCAGTGTAGAACCGATACCACAAGTCTGGCTCAGGCACCACCTTTACCCTGGTCTGGCTGTTCTTCTGCAGGTCATACATACAGGCGCAGTGTAGAGCCAATACCACAAGTCTGGCTCAGGCGCCACCTTTACCCTGGTCTGGCTGTTCTTCTGCAGGTCATACATACAGGGCAGTGTAGAGCCAATACCACAAGTCTGGCTCAGGCACCACCTTTACCCTGGTCTGGCTGTTCTTCTGCAGGTCATACATACAGGCGCAGTGTAGAGCCAATACCAAAGTCTGGCTCAGGCACCACCTTTACCCTGGTCTGGCTGTTCTTCTGCAGGTCATCATACAGGGCAGTGTAGAGCCAATACCACAAGTCTGGCTCAGGCACCCCCTTTATTCTGGTCTGGCTGTTCTTCTGTAGGTCATACATACAGGGCAGTGTAGAGCCAATACCACAGGTCTGGCTCAGGCACCATCTTTACCCTGGTCTGGCTGTTCTTCTGCAGGTCATACATACAGGGCAGTGTAGACCCAATAACCACAAGTCTGGCTCAGGCACCACCTTTACCCTGGTCTGGCTGTTCTTCTGCAGGTCATACATACAGGAGCATGGTAGAGCCAATCCACAAGTCTGGCTCAGAACCACCTTTACCCTGGTCTGGCTGTCTTCTGAGGTCATACATCAGGACATTGTAGAGCCAATACACAAGTCTGGTTTCAGGCACCACTTTACCCTGGTCTAGTTGTTCTTCTGCAGGTCAAACAAAACAGGGCAGTGTAGAGCCAATATGACAAGTCTGGCTCAGGCACACCTTTACCCTGGCCTGGCTGTTCTTCTGCAGGTCATACCATACAGGGCAGTGTAGAGCCAATACCACAAGTCTGGCTCAGGCACCACCTTTACCCTGGTCTGGCTGTTCTTCTGCAGGTCATACATACAGAGCAGTGTAGAGCCAATACCACAAGTCTGGCTCAGGGCACCCTTTACCCTGGTCTGGCTGTTCTTCTGCAGGTCATACATACAGGGCAGTGTAGAGCCAATACCACAAGTCTGGCTCAGGCACCCCCTTTACCCTGGTCTGGCTGTTCTAACTGTTCTGCACCTATGGTTGGCATTCAACATTCATAAATGTGTCCAATTCTATGGCGTCAACAGGTTTTTTTGGCGCAAAATACACCCAAAAACTGGTGAATCCCTAATGGGACATGTTGTCCTAAATTACTCTTCAAAAGATATTTTTTAAAGGGTTTGTCCAAGATGAGAAAACAGGGTCACTTCTTCTCCATGGCTTTATCTTTTCGATTTAAATTGGTTGTCTCGCTACATCAATTAATCTTACCTCAGTCCTGTTTTCTCAGTTTCATTTTTTATGTCAGGGGTGTGTTTACTGGCTTCCACTAGGCTGCAGTAGAAGCAGGTCTGTAGCTATAACAACCAGTGCCAGCAGCCTATCAGGATAGATCAAACAGGTCTGTAGCTATAGCGACCTGAGGAGCTGGTGCAGCCCATACAAGAGGGGATATCAGAATAGGTAGGACACTGTTAATGGACACATATTGCAAAGTGACTTGTTTTTGCAAGATCTTTAACATAAAAAGCAATCCTTGTAGTGAGACAACCCCCTTTTTTTATAACTGTATGTTTTTATTAATCTTTTCCAAAATGAAACATGAAAGACATCTTGACAATTAGCTTTTTGTATAACAGTTGCATATACACAAACATATTATGCTTTAAAGGACATCCTGAGAATGGTGAGCGAAGGCAGTTCTGCTACTGTATCTCAAAACTTCTTGACATAAAGGACCATGCAGTAATATACCCAGGAATCGGATAACTTCGCAAGCTCACGGTCATCAGGAAGAAGAGACAACCCCTTTAACTACATTTTTATGAAAGATTTTGCAATACAGTACAGAAAAAGAACTCTAGAAAGTTACAAAGTCAAACTAATAACAGCTCAAGTCCATTGTTCATGGATGGTATCCAGGCATTTACATAAAAAGAGCAAAGAAAAACTAGGAAAACGGATAACTGAGGAGTTAACATTAATCATTCTTGGCTTCCCCAAAAAAAAGAGTCCATATTAGCTGAAGAACTATACTACGAAAGATGGGTACATGCAATACATTAGCCAAAGCTTAACCTCTAAAGCCCCAGGCCTTAAAAGGCCTTAATTACCATCAATATTTTGTAGTTTTTGCCTCCTTGTGTTTTAACAGTCGTAACTTTTTAATCTTTTAAGTGACGCAGTTGTATGAGGACATGTTTTATGTAAGAGAAGTTGTATTTTAGAACTGTAGAGGGTGAAAGCCTGCCATTTAGGTAACTCCATTGCTAGAGATAAGACTCTGCAAGGAGTGACTCACAATGGATGAATTGACTGACTGACAGCAGTTTGGGGCAATGAGAGATAAGAGAGAACAGGGAGAGGTGGTCGGTAACCAGTGGAACTTGTATGCTCTAAGAGGAGATCAAATATTCTTTCTCTTCTGACCAAAGCAAAATCAAAACAGCAATGCATTTGGTAATAGTCTACATTTACCTTTCCCTACTGTTGTGAGAAAACCCCTTTAATGTGAAGCAGAAGTTTCAGAGTATTTAACATTTTAAACTAGATTTCTTTGTAGAATGTAAAGATAGATAATTTGGCTGCTGCCTGCTATATTGTCTATCGGGTACGGTATGACAGCCCTTTGCTTAAAGGGGTTGTCTCACTAAACTGATTCATCTTACTTCAGTCCTGTTTTCTTGGTTTCATTTTGAATTCAGGGGTGTGTTTACTGGCTTCTACTAGGCTGCAGTAGAAGCCAGGTCTGTAGCTATAGCAACCAGTGCTGGCAGCCTATCTGGAGAGATCAAATAGGTCCGTAGCTATAGCGACCTGAGGAGCTGATGCAGCCCATACAAGAGGGGATATCTAGGAATAGGTAGGATACTGTTAATGGAAGTGACTTGTTTTTGCAAGATCTTTAAAATAAAAAGCAATCCTTGTAGTGAGACAACCCCTTTAAGGACAAACCTGTCAGGTTGAAAATGCAGTGCAATTTGCATGTGGCATATAGTAATGCAACCAATTACAAAGTTGCGTGTATTTTTTATGTAGATTAATTATGTATGTAAACTGTAAAATTTTGCACAAAGGTAAAAAAACGCACAAAAACATTGATAACTTTTGCTTGCAATACCATGCCTAGCCACTTGGTGTGCTGTTACATAACCCATTATGTAGAAAACTCTTTCCCTGGGGAGGATAGGGTACAACACACTAATATCTAAAACCAAACAGTAAAGCAAACATTGGGATCTACATCCTTAAAGGGGTTGTCTCACTACATTGATTTGTCCTGTTTTTTGGCTTCTTGGCTTCTACTAGGCTGCAGTAGAAGCAAGGTCTGCAGCTACAGCAACCAGAGCTGGCAGCCTATCAGGAGAGATTGAACAGGTCTGTAGCTATAGCGACCAGCGCTGGCAGCCTATCAGGAGAGATCGACCAGCGCTGGCAGCCTATCATGAGAGATCGAACAGGTCTGTAGCTATAGCGACCAGCACTGGCAGCCTATCAGGAGAGATCGTACAGGTCTGTAACTATAGTGACGGAGCTGATCCAGCCCATACAAGAGGGGATTTCTAGGAATAGGTAGGACTCTGTTAATGGACACATATTGCAAAGTGACTTGTGTTTGGAAGATCTTTAACATGAAAAGAAATCCTTGTAAAGAGACAACCCTTTTAAGTCCATTTTCCACCTGCCCATGGTGGTGTTCTGTCATGGCTATGTCTACTGTAGCATTGAACTTCAGCCTCATTGGCTTGAATGCTGATGAGCCGCAGTACCAAGCATAGCCTATAGTAAGAGTGGCGCTCTTTCTGAAAAAAAAAAAAAAAAAAACTTTCTTCTAACCCTGGACAATGCCTTGAAGGGAGACTTTCTGTCACTAAAATATAGAATTATATCTTAAATTATATTATGTGAAAACAAAGGCTCTCTTCTGAGATGTTGCATGTTTTCAGCCTCTATTAAATGACACATATTGAACTCAGACTTTTACAACCTCACATATAGCTTTGTTTATAATTTAGCTACTCTATCATCCTGACGAGGTGCCAAAGCCCGAGGCCCTGGCAGCGCCTTTTGCATAATAGAGCATTGTCGCGTGTAACTTCTCCTCTTCAGATAGAAATGTGCCCTACAGATGAGTTTCTCGGTATCTGGCAGGCTGCTCACCATTTTGTTTATTTTCCTTGTTCGGCAGCGTCGGAAAAGCTTATATTTGTCATTGTATAATGAAGTGCTGGTGGGGTCAGTATATACACAGGAGGACATTCGTGTTTATTGCTAGTTCATCCTGTATTTGTTGTTATTTATGTCTCATTGTCAAATCTGCTTAAAAATGTGAAAAAAAAAATCAGAAATTTGCAATGACGACCCCTCCATACATCCGTAGTGGAAACTTCAAATTACTAAGGATAAGAACATTTGGACCAAGCGGATGGTTCCCTCTTTTTAGCTTGTACTTTCCTAAACTTCTGAGAGCACAATGCATGATAGGAAAGTACTGTGTTACTAACCTTATAGTAACCCTTTTCACTTTGCAAAGCTCCTGCGAGCTACATTGTGAATTGAGGATAACTGCATCCAATAGAGGGCGCTGTGGAGCTCCTCAGCTCTTTTCCCATAAGCCTTTGCTTTATGCAAAACAGTCAGTGAGGTCTGGAAGGCAAGTAATTCCTCACACCAACCAATTTATTGGTGGCTCTCCTCAAGGAGAGATTTTCTCCCTTCTAAGCCACTTTTGCCTCTCACCCAGCCAACCAGTAAGTCCTACGCTGCACTGCCGAGGGGCAAATACCCCGTAAGACAGCTGTCTGCATCTGAACTTAACTGGTTTGTCCCAAATCCTTTTCACTTTGCAAAGCTCCTATGAGCTACATTGTGAATTGAGGATAACTACATCCAATAGAGAGCGCTGTGGAGTTCCTCAGCTCTTTTCCCATGAGCCTTTGCTTTATGCAAAACAGTCAGTGAGGTCTAATAGGCGAGTAAATCCTCACACCGATCAATTTATTGACGGCTCTCCTCAAGGAGAGATCTGTCCCGCTTCTTAACCTTATAGTAGGGAATGGATAATTGATGTAGAATATTTGTTATCATTATTTCCTATTGCTCATATAGCATCAGCACGTTCTGTAGCGCTGTACAAAAAGTGTCCTCACAATCTAATTTTCCTATCTGAAGCAACTCACTAGGGCCAATTTCATGCTAAGCCAAAATTACCTTCTGGGCCTCAGCGCAAAATTTGTACAGTGGCCTATACCTTAGACGTAGCTATAGAGCAGGTGTGGGCAATTAATTTTCCCATGGGGCTGAATGAGAAAGTGGTATGTCTTTAGAGGGCCGGACTAATAATAAAAAAAAAAAAAAGGTGAACAGGGCAGAATTTGTTTTCGGGGTTTATTCTTGTAGCAACTTACTCTGTACTCTCAGTAAGGCAGGTATATACAGCTTCCGTCTGGAACCCAGGTATATAAAACTCCCCTTAGTAAGGCAGGTATATAGATATATGACCCCTCAGGCAGATATATAGATATATGTCCCCTCAGTAAGGCAGGTATATAGATCTATGTCCCCTCAGTCAGGCAGGTATATAGATCTATGTCCCTTCAGTCAGGCAGGTATATAGATCTATGTCCCCTCAGGCAGGCAGGTATAAAGCTATATGTCCTCTCAGTAAGGCGGGTACATAGATAAATGTCCCCCCAGTAAGGTTGGCGGGTCGTATGCGGCTCGCAGGCCGTACAATGCCCAGGTCTGCTATAGAGGATGCAAGGGTAGCAGTCAATATCAGGGCCCTGGAACCTGATGAAGAAGAAGACTACAGTACTAGGAATGCTCAATGATAGGTATGGGTCCTTTTGTAAATTTTTGTATTTTTGTCTGCCCACTCAGACACCAGGGCCAACATGGGACAGCTACCTCTGATCATAGCTGAAGCCTTTCTCAAACTCTGGGTACAGCCGAAATGTCATTCCTTAACTGTACAGCAACACGGGAGTGACAAAGCAAGGAATCCAACCGGAATTTTATAGTTTTTTGAATGGTTTTGGAGGACGGTTCTGTTCTGAAAAACCGGGCGGAAGATTGTGCATGTTCCGAGTTTTCTGGACACCGGCAGTTTGAAAATCCATCCAGTAGAAAAAAACATGTAGACTATTGGTCCGATTTTGCATTGAAATCTATGAGGATGATTGCTTGTTGGTTCTCAGACGGTTTTCTAAATCCGAAAATTGTCAGAAAATCCGATGAAAAACCCATGCCGTGTGGACGCACCCTAATGTAGTAATAAAGGAAACTATGTTTGGGCGTCATTTGTTTTGGCATACTAAGGTTTCTCTTGTTTTTATCTAAATGTAGACTACTAACCATAGATTGGAATGTGCAGTTTTTTACTAGCCAGATGCCTACACCATGGATGGGTGGGTAAGCAATTACATTTCTCCTATGTAGCACTGGGGTTTGCCTCCTACTGGGAATGTTTTTTTGCCCAGTCATGGAGCTGCAAGTATGGCCATATGTGTTTTTATCTCCCTCTTCTTGGGGCACTTTCTCTCTCTCCTTTGGGCTATTTCTCTACTTTTTGGGGATATCTTTTGGTCTTCTTGGGGCTACCGCTCTCTCTTTCTTCTTAGGGCTATTTTAGTCTCTCTTCTTGAAGCTATATCTCTCTCCTCTTGGTCTCTCTTTCTTCTTGGGGTTATCTCTTTCTTCATGGGACTGTTGCTCTCTCTCTCTTCGGGACTATCTCCCTCGCTCGGTATTGCAGCATTTCTGTGACGTTGCCTGTGGCCAGGACAGCAGAGACTCGCATTTTCACTCATATGTACTCCCTCTCCCTGGCCTGGAACATAGATAAGAGTAGCTTATTCTCAGACAGTCTTTGATAACGCAACATTACCAGCCACCACTGAAAGCACACAGTAGTGGTCTGTAACCAAGAAGACAAGAGAGCCAGTTGAAGTTGCAGAAAAGGCCTGTATTAGGTAAAGCATCAATATTTAATTACATGCATTTTGAAAATTGCTTCCTGTACAGAAATTGGCCCTTCCAGAGATTGGAGTACCCCTTTAAGTGGTGCAGAGTATGTTACTCCTATTAATATAACATCTATCTATCTATTGAAAATTCAGATTTTCACCAAGGTCATTCAGACACCTAGACTCCTCGGACCAAACAGCTTTACAATAAGCTGATCACAAGACCTGTCTCCATGCTGAAATGTTATGCTCGTCTCCCTGTAGTCAGCAGGGATTCTACTAACAGTATCATTTAAGTTAACAAGTTTCTTCTTGCTCGCCACCAACGTGCTATGTGACAGTAGGCGTGGGTTTTATCGATGTGTTAAACACTGCTACATTTTCACCAATAAAAATTATTTTAGCTCTGGCGTAATTAAGCAAACACGGTGGATGTTGATGTTGCCAATGTGACAAGTTAGTTGATAAGTCGAGACTGACAATATTATATGTCTATGCTCTGAGAAACCCAATGAGTTTATGGAAACTCTGAGGAGCTCATCCAGGATATGACCTTAGATAGATCTCAGGTTCCCAGAGGTTATGGTACAATTAAAGGTCATTGAGATCTGTTATTAGATTATCATTATTGAATTATAGGGTGTATATACACATCGAATCAAGATCCACATCAAGGGGGTCAAACTCATTTTCACCGAAGGCCACAAGAGCAATATGGTTGCCTTCCAAAGAGCATTTGTAACTGTAAGACTATAAATGTTACTACTCCTTAACCAGAGATTTTGTATACACCAAATGGAAGTCCAGCAGGCCTTCCATTGTATATGTACCTTTCTTCTGGGTTGTTGATAAAGTAGTGTAAATTGTTTCACCATAGATTTTATGGTGCACCCCATGGTGAGTAAAAGGTCAAGATGTCCTTGAAGATTGTACAACAGCCAGTCTCTTCCACCTCTTTGCCACCTAGCTTTTCACCTTTGAGGGTGGCTAGGGTGTCTGGGTATTGCTGTAGAGAGCCATGTAGGGGTGCACATTGGAGCTTCAAATTCAAGAAGAAGCCTGTAGAGGTAGAACCCATGGTCACTGGGGATTGTCAGAGACAGGAACCACAGAGGAAGGGAGAGAGTCTCCAAAGAGAGGAAAAAGAATGGGAAGCAGAGAAGAAGGAGTCAGTCACTATGTCTCCCTGAAAGAAAGCCGAGGCAGTGCTGCAGCATTAGAGAGAACCACTGTTTGTAAGTGTAGCCGTGTTGATCATCTTGTAGCCTAACCAGAGAGCTTATACACCGGGGAGACAACTGGAGGACTCCGACACATGGATACATAGGGGGGCACGTATGAACGGAGGCACGTTGAAGTTCATGTTTTCATCTTTTTTTTCAGTGTATAATGCATCTGAATGTATGGAAGTGGTTTTTGTGCGTCCATAAATGGTGTGTAAAGTTCGAGGTGCCTCGCCTTTGTGTTTGGCGCATTGTGGAACTTTGGCGCATTACTAATGCGCCTAACATGTATAAAGGTTACTGGTAGGCTGGGAATAAAAGAAAAATCATTAAAATAGCATGTCAGTGCATAGAAACTATGGTACTGATCCTGCTTGAAGGACCACAGGTCCCAGCAATATCTGTGTTGTGCTGGCTCCTGCTGTATGTAGAATAAAGGGTGAGAGCAGCAAAAATACATTTCAAATTTAATGTATTAAAAATTTAAAATATAACAATCAGTACAACATCATCAATGGCTTATGTGGTGTAAAATTATTTTAAGTTTCTAGGAATTTCAAATATATTTTATAGCAGATATTTCTATATTTTAGGGGACATTATATATTTTTAGATTAATTTTATATGATCACATTTTTCATCCAATTTTAATAATTCCGTTTAATACAGTTTGATATTTATCCTAAATTCCTTTTTATTATTGTTCTGGTGTAAGTGGAGAACTATTGCACATTATGGCCCCTTAAAAGAATTTCTAGATTCACTTTGACTCCTCTGGCTCCGACAGATCACATCGAAATAGGTCTGCCTGTCGGAGCTGTAATGCACCTCGCTTTGCCGACCACCATTCATACATGCGTCAAAGTTTCCGAATCTGGCGAGACCCGACCTCAGACCACCCCCAAAACGCCCCTTCATGTTAGACGTATTTGAAAGTGGCGAAGCTTTCGACTAATGCGCCTAACACATAGGGTAGGTGTGTCCGACAGCGGAGCAGGCACAGTGAGGCGAATTATACCCCAGAAATAGTGTGAAAACTCCAATCATACATGCCCCCCATAGTGTGGACAGAGAGGGAGACTCTCATCCCCCAGGCTAGCAGTCAAAGTATCTGTCAGAAGCCCAGTGACTGCACTGGCCAGCTCCCGGTGAACACCGGTTAGAAGTGCCAACCCCCAGGTTGTGGCCTACCTTCTCTGCTCACCAGCATTACTTGCCTGATCCTTGTGCTGGTGCCACCACCTCTGCCAAGTACTGAATACGTTGTCCAGGGACAGTGGAGAGCCAGTCTTTCTGTGTCTGAACCTTAGCCATCTTGGAACATTGGGTCTAAGCACTCACAGGTCACATAAAATGATGTGTTGGGTACATATAGCCTTAGAGGGTCCTCTAGGACTATAATGTTGATGACCTACTCCTTGTATAGGCCATCAATATCATAGTAAAGGTAGTCCCGCCACTCCTTATGAACTATCTAAACTGGTGTTGGGGCTCCAGAAAACTTTACAAAACATCTTTGTTTACCAGACACAGTAGTGGTGGTACATTACTCAGTGACTGTAGTTGATATTGCAATGTAGACCCATTTACGTGGATGTGAATAAGCTGTACTACCAAGCACAGCCAATAACTTTGTGCCATTGTGCCAAGAGTTGATAGTGGCTCCCGGCCTTCTGGACTTAGCGTATGGTTGTGATGAGAAGCAGAGCTTAAAGTGTCCCTGGTCTTCATCCTCAGCCTCCAAAAGGGATCTTGGACGCTGCAGGAAACTCCCTGGTTGTTCTGCGCCGTCTTTAATAGCAATGGCTGTCTAATATGCAGTGCAGATGGATCAAGCTATAGATGAAGTGAGAGAGGCAGAAGGTCAGAGCAGGCGGCAGACAAAAATCATGGTCAGAAGGATTGCCAAGGCAATAACCAGAAGTTGCCATGAGATATAACACCTAGCAAACACAAAAATAATACCTAAGATCAGACAAAGAGTAAAAAACAAATGTCCCTTAAAAAAAGGAAATATAGTGCAGCCTTATGTGGTGATACAAATTTTCAGCCGCGGGTTCGTAGCTAAAATAAAGTTTGCTGCCTAAGCCCTGCCTCTAAATGTTCTGGACCAGAGGTGAAACTTGAAGCTCCTGTGCCCTAATCCAAAAAGTTAAATGGGGCCCCTCTGTGGCAGAAGAGCTTTTGGCACGACTCAGGCTGCCGAACCTGGCATTGCTGCTACCTCTGCACTTCCTATAGCTCGTATGTCCGTCCCCTGGACAAGGTAGAATGGTGCAGCAACAGTTGATCGGCTTCAGAGCAAAAAAAAAAAAAAGTTGTCATTGTAAGACAAGCCCAAATAAAATTGCTTATAACATGTTGCTACAGTATTCGAAACAGGGTGTACTTCCATCATCTAGAATCCCACACAGCATATGCAAAAAATGCAGCATCGCTCAGATCCACAGGGGGAAGAACAAAAAAGTTGTTGGTTGCAGAAAATGGTGCTGAGGCACAAATTTAAGAAAATAGAAATTGAATTTTTATTAAAGGGGTTGTCTCACTACATTGATTTATCTTACCTCAGTCCTGTTTCTTCTTTTCATTTTGAATTCAGGCGCGTGTTTACTGGCTTCAACTATGCTGCAGTAGAAGCCAGGACTGTAGCTATAGCAAGCAATTGTTGGCAGCCTATCAGGATAGATCAAACAGGTCTGTAGCTATAGCGACCAGAGGAGCTGATGCAGCCCATACAAGAGGGGATATCTAGGATAGGTAGGACACTGGTAATGGACATATATTGCAAAGTGACTTGTTTTTGCAAGATCTTTAACATAAAAAGCAATCCTTGTAGTGAGACAACCCCTTTAAGGTATTAAAATATAACAAAAACCCTAAATGTTTGGTATTACAAGAATCATATCAACCTGCATAATACAGATAACAAGTTTATACTGAAGGTTGAACGCTGTAAAAATTAAGCCCCCGCTTTCCCAGTATATTCTATGGTACGGCGAATGGCATAATTAGAATGTATGTCTTGTCCCTTCTATGTCTATGTAGAATAAAAATAAAAAAAGTTATGGCTTTTGGAAGGTGAAAAGGGGGGGGGAAATAATGAAGAGCCATATTATTATGACCAGCTGTTAGGAAGGGGTTACGATATTCCACAACATAATATTTGATAATATATTTAATATTGCACCACAGTTACAGCTTTTACTGGGACTAAATCCTCTTATTATTTGAATTTATACTTGTTAGAAAGGTCCTTTGGCCATAAGCTGATTACACATTGTCCGCCTGCTGAGATCCCCAGGAATCAGTTGTAATCTTTAGGAAAACCTGACTCATTGGGCCTTATGGATGAAAACTGTCCAGCAGTAAGACTGTGTTTGTTGCCCAGAGCAACCAATCAAAGCTTATAGCAACCAATCAGAATTCACAGCAACCAATCAGAGCACATAAACAATCAGAGCTCACAGCAACCAATCAGAGTCCATAGCAACCAATCAGAGCTCATAACCAATCAGAGCCCATAGCGACCAATCAGAGCCCATAGCAACCAATCAGAGCTCATAGCGACCTATCTGAGCTCCGCTTTAATTTTGCCAGAGCACTATATGAAATAAAAGCTGAGCTCTGATTGGTCGCTATGAGCTCTGATTGGTTGCTATGGGCTCTGATTGGTTGCTATGAGTTCTGATGGGTTGCTATGGGCTCTTATTTGTAGTTATGAGGTCTGATTGGTTGCTGTGAGTGCTGATTGGTGGCTATGAGCTCTGATTGGTTACTATGGGCTCTGGTTGCTATGGGCTCTGATTGGTTGCTATGAGTTCTGATTGGTTGCTATGAGGTCTTATTGGTTGCTATGAGCTCTGATCGCTATGAGTTCTGATTGGTTGCTATGGGCAGTGATTGGTTGCTATGAGTTCTGATTGGTTGCTATTGGCTGATTGGTTGCTATGAGTTTTGATTGGTTGCTATGATCTCTGATTGGTTGCTATGAGCTCTGATTGGTTGCTATGGGTTCTGATTGGTTGTTATGAGCTTTGATTGGTTGCTATGGGCTCAGATACGTTAAAATGAGCTCTGATTTGTTGCTATGGGCAACAAAGACAGTCTTACTGCAAAACAGTTTTCATACATAACGTCCTAAGGGCAACATGTATGAAACCTGGTGCGGACACGCGAGCTTTAAATGACTTTAGAGGAGTGTAGAAGACGCCAGTGTGTATGAACGTGTCTCACAGCATTTTATACACCTGTCCTCTTCTACAGCAAAAGTAGTCTCAGCCATGACACTTTGAAACTGCTATGGATTTGTACGACAATTATGCGCCAAAGTTTAGCACATTTGTACTTTCCGTGGCAAACTTTGATGCAATCGTACGATACAGGTGCGACACACCCCCGTAAACTTGGCGCATTCAAAAGTGTGGTGTCAGCTGCAGAATGCGCCATGTTTGGGTATACGACCGTTCATACATCTATAAAACAGGGTTTTTGGCCGCAAAGCCGAAAAAAAACTGGTGCAGCCCCATTCATACATGTTGCCCCAAGGGACACATGTATGAAAACTGTTTAGGGGCTAAAACTCACTTTTTTGCTCATAGGTTACTAGGGGAAAAAAAGTGAGTTTTAGACCAAAATTTTTTTTATACTTTGGCCAAAGTGTTCACTATCCCTGCAGCCCCACCACAGGAAAAGTCTGCATTACCGTTGTCTTGAAATCAATGGGTTTTGTCTTCTTGTGGACAGGAAGCCTCCAGGATGGGGACACTCTTTGTTAATGCCTATTCTGGCCCAAGGTTGGTGACCCAAATGAGGAACCCTTTTTTAACTCAGTATCTCCTACTAAGCTGTATAAAAAATGAGTTTTCTAGATTGGACGACCCCTTGGACTTAGCGAGGGTACTGCAACAATGAACATAAAGATATCTTTTCATCAGACGATAAAGGAATCTTAACTTCACCCGTAAATACTGTAGATCTTAGGCTCAGGGGACGTTGGGGGGAATTAAAAAACCCTAAACTTTAGTCCTTTAAACCACGTTCCAAGTGTTTTATCCCTGTGGATAGGATAAATCCCTTAAATATGCCCATCTGGGTATTAGCAGCGACCGTGCCGAATTTTGAAATCTTTTCACAGGAGGTGGGAAGGGGAAGGAAAAAACGAATAGGGACGTATACCGAGGTTGTGTTCTTCCCAAAAAATTCACATACAGTATTTGCTTAAAAAAAGAATTTTTCCATTCGGGGAAAAAATTTTGAAATGGTTTTAATTTTACTTTGTGATTTGTTTTTACAAGCAGGATCAAGATCTCTGCTTGCTGTCATAGTTTGGAGACATTCTTTATTAGATTCAAGTGCCGTAGAGACCCTTATGCTTACAAATTTTGGGGGTTTTTTCAGTGTTATCCAAATTTGGGCAATCCTAAAAAGATAAAAATTTTAAAAGGGTACCCAAAACTCTCTCCTTTCCTGATTGTTTGTTATAATACATCATTATGAGGAGCGGATGAATTTATGGGGCCCCCCCAAAAGTTCAAATTACAATCTTGTTTGAATTGTAGACTCATAACAGCTGAAATGCTATATGCATGAATCCTATACAGAGGTGGGACATAGAGCCATCCCTATAAGCACCTGCATGTCTGGCCGTGCCCCTTTTTCTGAACCCCTACACAGAGAAACAAGAAAAAAAGCCCATACCCTCCTCCCCTAGCCCCTCTCCAGAGAGCCCTCTCAAGAGGGAAACAGAGAAAAATCGTTGCACCCCCTTTTCCTGCCCCCTCTCCAAAATGAGTTTCCTCAAGCTTATAGAAAGTACATGCAGCTGCATCCCCTCCTCTCCTGCCCCCTCTCACAGCATGAGTTTCTACACAGACTAATAGACAGTACATGCAGCTGCATCCCCTCCTCCCCTGTCCCCTCTCACGGGCATTTTTTCTCACAGAAAAAAGGACAGTACTTCTGCGGCATCCCCTCCTCCCCCCCCCCTTCACGCATGATTTTCTAAACAAAAAAAATTTTAACGTCTGCAGCTGCATCCCCTCCTCCCCTGCCCCCTCTCACAGCATGTTTTTCTACACAGACTAATAGACAGTACATGCAGCTGCATCCCCTCCTCCCCTGTCCCTTCATAGATGACCCCCTGAAAGGACTAATAGACATTTAAAGCGCGGGCTTTCCCCCTCCCCTTTTCCCCTTTCCATAGCATGGGGCCCCCTACACAGACTGAAGCAGAGAACATGCAGCTGCATACCCTCCCCCCTGTCCCCTAAACCGAAAGACCCCCCAAAAAACCGAAAAATGGGAAAGTACATGCACCGGAAATCCCTACTATCCTGCCCTCCAAAAAAAGGGGCCCCCCTACACCGACTAATAGAAAGTACATGCAGCTGCATCCCCTACTATCCTGTCCCCTCTAAAAAAAAAGACCCCCCGGAAAAAAAAACTTAAAAAAGGTACATGCAGCTGCACCCCCACCTTTCCCCCCCCTTCACAAAATGGCCCTACACGGGTTTTATAAAAGTAAAATTGCAGTGCTTCCCCTCCTTTTCCCTACTCCCTCGGGGCAGCATGACCCCTCACAAAAACGCCAAATAGAAACACATGCGGGGCATCCCCTCCCCCTCCTCCCCCCTTTCACGGGGGCTGCCCCCCCTAACAGACTAATAGAAAGCACATGCAGCTGCATCCCCTCCTCTCCTACTCCCTCTTGCAGCATGAGCTCCCTACACAGACTAATAGAAAGTACATGCAGCTGCATCCCCTCCTCTCCTGCCCCCCTCCCAGCATAACCCCCCTCACAAAACCAATAAAAACCCCAAATTTGCAGAGTTTTCCCTCCTCCCCTGCCCCTCTCACAGAAGGGCCCCCCAAACACAGACCAATAGAAAAAAATTCCCAAGCTGCCCCCCTCCTCTCCTACTCCCTCTTGCAGCATGAGCTCCCTACCCAGCCCAAAAAAAGAAACCCAAAAGCGGGCCACCCCCTCCCCCTTCCACCCTCTCACAAAATGAGCCCCTACACAGACTAATAGAAAGTCCCATCAGCTCTTCCCCCCCTCCCCTTTCCCATCTCACAAATGGGGCCCCCTACCCAGAATTATAAAAAGAAATTTCGTTTGCTTCCCCCCCTCTCCTGCCCCTTCACAAAATGACCCCCTAAAGGGGGCCCTAATAGAAAGAAACTTGCAGCTGAATCCCCCCCCCCTTTGTCCCATCTCACAAAAAGAGCCCCCTACACAGACTAAAAGAAAGTACATGCAGCTGTATCCCCTCCTCTTCTGTCCTCTCTCACAAAATGAGCCCCTACACAGACTAAAAGAAAGTACATGCAGCTGCATCCCCTCCTCTCCTGTCCCCTCTCACAGCAGAGTCCCCTAAAACGACATAAGAAAAAACATGCAGCTGTTCCCCTCCTCTCCAATTTCCCCTTGCAGCATGACCCCCCTCCCACAGACCAATAAAAGAACATGCGCTAAAATCCCCCCCTTTCCTTTCCCCCCTTTCAAAGCAGGGCCCCTCCCCAGACGAGGCGAGTAAAGGGTAGCAACACCCCCTCCTCCCCGGGTGAAACTTCCCGCAAAAAGTCCCCCATGGTAAACCCCTCCCTTTTTCCTGTCCATTTTAAAAAGTTTTATATCCGTTTTTGGAGATGTGGGTTTTAAAAAAAACCAATTTCCCAGATTTTTTGAGTTTTTTCACTTTTCATTTCAATTTTATGCTCCCAAATTCATGAAATTAGTTGCAGTCACTAGCGCTGGAGCCGATTTTTGTGAACCGCTCTAAAATCGCCTAAAAAGGGGGGGGGTCCGGGACTGAAATTCTAAATTTTTTCCCTCCCAAAATTTGGGGCCTAGGTGCATTGGTTTAAAAAAACCCCATTAGAGACAGGGATGATGGGGATGTTAAAAATTCTTTTAAAACAGCCCTACAAATATTTTTGGGCCATTTTGAAAACATGAAAAAAAACCAAATGAAAAGGGTCTTGAAAGTCCCCGAAATTTAAGTCAACCCACTTATGGGTTTCAAAGAAACATTTTTTCCCTTTTAAAATTTTAATTGTATATTTTCTGTAAAGGCCTAAAAATTCAAAGTTTGTGTTGAACGTCTGCCAAGTTTTCAATGATGTAGTCTAAATTTCTATTTAATCCCCAAATTTTTTAATCTATTCCCTTTTGGGGGGTTTCTTTAATTTTGGATTTTTTTAAATATTTCGAATAAAATTTTTAAAAAGAAAAAGTAAATTTTCAGAAGTTAATAGTCTATAAAGCATCCCTCAAATTCGGCGGGTTTAAAAAGGCCCCCGTTTTAATTTATCGTTAGCTTTTTTTTTCAAACCGGCTTAAATGCAAATAAAAGTGAAATTGGCCGCAAATGGGAAGGAAAGGGAAAAACCACAACTTTTTTTTCTTTTTTTTTTTTTGAATATTTTGGGGAAAAAGCAAAAAAACATCTGTTTTCTATAATAGGGAACAGGTGTCTGATAAAAAGTCTGGGGAAAATGTTACCTGGTGGAATGGCATAGAGGAGTAATACATAAGACAGATTCCTTCGTGGTTGGTACTGTGTCTAATTGGGTGTTTCTGTGATTACAACTGCAGCAACCCAGTAGCAGCATAGGAGAGAATGGGAGTAGTAGTAACAGATTGCTACCATCACGAATCACGATGCTATCCCAGTCCTAACATACCGTCTGCCCATTTTACCACATAATACAGTGTGCAAAACAGAAGTGTATTGTGTAGTACAATATCAAGTTAGTCACACATTTGTCAGTCTCACACATCATAGACACAGGGCTAAGTACCTCCCTCCATATCCCCCTCCACCCACATACAATATCCCCCTCCACCCACATACAATATCCCCCTCCACCCACATACAATATCCCCTCCACCCGCATACAATATCCCCCTCCACCCACATACAATATCCCCCTCCACCCACATACAATATCCCCCCCCCCCACATACAATATCCCCCTCCACCCGCATACAATATCCCCTCCACCCACATACAATATCCCCTCCACCCACATACAATATCCCCCTCCCCCCACATACACTATCCCCCTCCACCCACATACAATATCCCCCTCCACCCACATACAATATCCCCCTCCAATAGTCCCCATACAATATCCCCCTCCGTGTTTCCCTTGGTCACGGACCTCGCCACCTTCTAAAATACACATCAGCAAGAAAGTAGAAGTGTAACACCTATCACAGGGTCAGGTGTACCCTCACTTTTATTATCAGGGAGGTCAGATACCAGCTAAGGTATAACCTACAACACCATTATATGGAGACCACATAGTGGTCAGACAACAGCTCAGGTATAACCTACAACACCGCCATATAGAGACCACATAGAGGTCAGACACCAGCTCAGGTATAGCCTACAACATTGCCATATGGAGACCACATAGTGGTCAGACAACAGCTCAGGTATAACCTACAACACCGCCATATAGAGACCACATAGAGGTCAGACACCAGCTCAGGTATAACCTACAACACCGCCATATAGAGACCACATAGAGGTCAGACACCAGCTCAAGTATAACCTACAACACTGCCATATAGAGACCACATAGAGGTCAGACACCAGCTCAGGTATAACCCACAACACCACCATATGGAGACCACATAGAGGTCAGACACCAGCTCAAGTATAACCTACAACACCACCATATGGAGACCACATAGAGGTCAGACACCAGCTCAGGTATAACCTACAACACCGCCATATAGAGACCACATATAGGTCAGACACCAGCTCAGTTATAACCGACAACATCGCCATATGGAGACCACAAAGTGGTCAGACACCAGCTCAAGTATAACCTACAACACCACCATATAGAGACCACATATAGGTCAGACACCAGCTCAGGTATAACCTACAACACCACCATATAGAGACCACATAGAGGTCAGACACCAGCTCAAGTATAACCTACAACACCGCCATATAGAGACCACATAGAGGTCAGACACCAGCTCAGGTATAACCTACAACACCACCATATAGATACCACATATAGGTCAGACACCAGCTCAGGTATAACCTACAACACCGCCATATAGAGACCACATAGAGGTCAGACACCAGCTCAGGTATAACCTACAACACCACCATATAGAGACCGTTCAGACAACAGCTCAGGTATAACCTACAACACCGCCATATAGAGACCACATAGAGGTCAGACACCAGCTCAGGTATAACCTACCACACTGCCGTATAGAGACCACATAGAGGTCAGACACCAGCTCAGATATAACCCACAACACCACCATATGGAGACCACATAGAGGTCAGACACCAGCTCAAGTATAACCTACAACACCCCCATATAGAGACCACATAGAGGTCAGACACCAGCTCAGGTATAACCTACAACACCGCCATATAGAGACCACATAGAGGTCAGACACCAGCTCAGGTATAACCTACAACACCACCATATATAGAGACCACATAGAGGTCAGACACCAGCTCAGGTCACATCACATTACAGTGAATACAGCACTGATCCAATATAGAAGTAACATAACCCCTGACATCAGGGACTCACCGGAAATGTCTTATCTGATGAGTCGTTCTCTTCTCTTCGTTCTTATTCCCTTTTCTTCTGCATCCGTTCCACACCGCCATGATGACTTGTCCCGGCCACAACTCATCCCTGCAGAGTTTACACACAAATATCTTAGAATCCTCAATTTTCCAGCATCTCTTTACCTATTCCCACCTCGGTACAAACTACCCGGGGGTGGGAGAGCAGGTACAAGCCATAACTTAGAGGCTAGTATCCTAAGGGGTTGGAGGTGGGGAGAGAACTAACCCCCTGGAGATAATGCTACAACTATGGGCTGCTTCCCTCTCAATTATATTACTAGGTAGACAGGCAGTTAGGGGTCTCCTTTAGGTAGTATACAGGCAGTTAGGGGTCTCCTTTAGGTAGTATACATGCAGTTAGGGGTCTCATTTAGGTAGTATACAGGCAGTTAGGGGTCTCCTTTAGGTAGTGTACAGGCAGTTAGGGGTCTCCTTTAGGTAGTATACAGGCAGTTAGGGTCTCCTTTAGGTAGTATACAGGCAGTTAGGGGTCTCCTTTAGGTAGTACACAGGCAGTTAGGGTCTCCTTTAGGTAGTATACAGGCAGTTAGGGGTCTCATTTAGGTAGTATACAGGCAGTTAGGGCCTCCTTTTAGTTAGTATACAGGCAGTTAGGGGTCTCCTTTAGGTAGTATACAGGCAGTTAGGGGTCTCATTTGGGTAGTATACAGGCAGTTAGGGGCCTCCTTTAGCTAGTGTGCAGGAAATCAGGGCCCCCTTTAGATTGTAGGTAGTCAGGGCCCCTTTTAGGTAGTCAGGGCTCCCTGTAGGTAGTCAGGGCCCCTTTAGACAGTCAGGGCCCCCTGTAGGTAGTTAGGGCCCCCTGTAGGTAGTTAGGGCCCCTTGTAGGTAGTTAGGGCCCCCTGTAGGTAGTCAGGGCTCCCTTTCATTAGCCAGGGCCCCCTTTCATTAGCCAGGGCCCCCCTTTTACTAGCCAGGGCCCCCTTTCATTAGCCAGGGCCCCCTTTCATTAGCCAGGGCCCCCTTCACTTAGCCAGGGCCCCCTTTCATTAGCCAGAGCCCCCTTTCATTAGCCAGGGCCCCCCATTTAGGTAGCCAGGGCCCCCTTTTAGGTAGCCAGGGCCCCCCTTTTAGGTAGCCAGGGGCCCTTTAGGTAGTTAACTCCTTAACGACCGCCCACCGTCTTTTGACAGCGGGCATTTCAGGTCGTTCGTCTGCAGCGACGTCTCTAGACGTCGCTGCAGACACCGGAGTTTGCGGCGCCCGGGCACCGCAGCTGCGCTGGGATCGGGGCTATACTATACAGCCCTGATCCCAGAGCATCCCCTGCGAGCACCAGGCAGCGGAGGAAACCTTCGCATCCCGGTGCTTTAACCCTTTGATTGCGGCGGATCGTCACCGCAGCGCAATCAAAGGGTTCCCCTGCTCTGTCGGGTGATCGGAACGCCCGGTCACCCGACAGAGCTCGGGGAACGGCTGCACAGTCAGCCCTGGGGACCTAGCATGGCCCCAGAGCTGTCTGTGTATCAAGCCAGAGATCTGGACACACTGTGTGCTGTCCTGATCACTGCCTGTGTCAAAGTGACACAGATTAGAATGTATTAGCATATATGAATATGCTAATACATTACTAAGTGTTTAAAAAAAATTTGTAAAACAGTTCTCCCTTCAGGGGATTTAAAAAAAAAAAAAAGGTAACAAAAACAGAAAAAGTGTAAAAAAAATGAATAAAAAAAATAAATAATAAAATAAAAATAAATATTCAATAAAAAATAATTGTGCATATATTACACACAAAAAAAAAAACTACACATATTAGGTATCCACATGACCGTGATACCCTGTAGAATTAATCTAACAAGTTATTAAGTGTGAAATGTGAATGGTGTAAAAAAAATAAATAAAAAAACAAAAAAAAAATAAAAAAATTCTGCAATTATTTATAAGCGATTTTAAACTATTCCCCCAAAAGTACAACTTGTTTCGACTAAAACGAGGCCTCATACAACTGCGTCATTGAAAAAAATAAAAAATTTACAACTGTTGAAACGCAAGGAGGCAAAAAACAAAAAAAAGTTCTGGCTTAATATTTTTAGGGTTGGGCTTAAAGGGGTTAAAAAAAAAAAAAAAACAAACACCACTTACCCCCACCCGCCCGGTTTCCGATCTCCCCGCCGGCCTCTACGCCGCCCTGCATGGGGGCGCGGTGATTTGACGAAACCGCCGCCTAAGTCAGCGTAGTGGCCGGCCCCCCTCCCAGAGGGGTCAGGGGAGCAGAGCACTAGTGGCGCGTCTCCATTTGAAACCGCGAAACCCCGGGGAGTCGGGACATGCCCCCAACTCCCGGGCCCCGGGTCTTGAGCGCCGGGAGCAGGTCCCCCGGGGGTTCAGTGACCGGATGGCGGCCCGGGGCCCCCGGGGGCGGCGGCACTGTCTCTGGGGCCCACAGCAGCTTGGGGGGGGCCCACCGGGGTATTCACCGATCCCCCGGCAGCCCAGTCCGAGCCTGGTAGCAGTCCCCTCGGGGCACACCCTAGCACAGCTGACTCCTGGGGAGACATGTATGGAGCTAGGCACAATTCTCTTTTCATCTATTTTTCAGTGTAAAATGCGCCGAAGGGATAAAGTGTTTTTTTGTGGGGTCATAAATGGTGTTAAATTCATTTCACCCGCCATTTTTTTTGGCGATTTCGGAACCCAGGCGCATTAGTAATGCCCCCCAAAATGTATAAAGGCATAAAGGTGGAAATAAAAAAAAGTCATTAGAATAGCGTGTCAGTGAATATAAACTTTGGGAATGATCCCGCTTGGGGGACCACAGGTCCCGCAATACCCCGGCTGTGCTGTGCTGGCCCTGCTTTAAAATTTGAAAAAGGATGAGAGCAGCGAAAATACATTTCAAATTTAATGTAGTAAAAATTAAAAATTTAGAAATCTGAACAATATAATCAGTGTAAAATTTATTTAATGTAAAATTTGTTTTAGATTTTTTCAATTTTAAATACATTTAATAGGAGATATTTTTATATTTTTGGGATATTAGATATTTTTTAATTAATTTTATATGATAACATTTTTTATTAAATTTAAATAATTTAATTTTATACAGTTTGATAATTATCATAAATTACTTTTTATTATTGTACTGGTGGAAGTTGAGAAATATTGGACATTTTTTGCTTAAATAGTAAATCTAGCTCCACTTCGACGGCTCAGGCAGACCACATTGAGATAGGTCTGCCTGTCCGAGTAGTAATGCGCCTAGTTTTGCCGACCCACATTCATATATGTGTCTAATAATTCGAATGTGATGTAATGCTCCCAGAACGCCCCCCGAACGCCCTCAGTACTCCCCTTCATGTTAGGCTCATTAGAAAGTGTTGAGTCTTACGAACAATGCACCTAACACATTCGTTTGGCGCATTATACATCGTAGCCTTCAGTCATGATGTATTCTTCGTACATATTATTCACATATAGCATCTCTCAAAAGTTAGTGCACCCCTCACATTTTTATAACTATTGTATTATATCTTTTCATGGGACAACACTGAAGATATGACACTTTGATACAATGTAAAGTAATCAGTGTACAGCTTGTATAAGGGCTTGTTCACACAGAGTTTACACTATGACGCAGCTCGGCTCTGTCTTGAAAAGAATTTACATGCAATTCTTTTCAAGACGGACCGTGCTGCGCTTTTGAAACACGCAGCGGCGATCCCTCATCTGAACGCCGCTGCGTGTTCGTCATAGACAGCAGTGCGGACCCCTAGACGGACCCTAAGGCCATGTTCACACGGCTTAAAATGGGCCGTATTTCGGTCCGTAATTACGCGCGAAGTGCGCCTAAATTAGGGCCGAAACGGCCATTTCATTCCCGGTAATTCACAGTTCTCAAGAGAACTATGGTTTAGTTCCTCTCCCCCCCCGGCAAAGCCCCCGGGGGGGGGGGGAGATAATTGACATGTCACTTTCTAGGGCTTTAAAAAGCGCCGGAAAGCGTGATGCATGGGCCAGCGAAGTGCCACCCCCTGTTACTCCCCCTCCCCCCCCGCCCCCGTCCACAGGGCGAAATTGCGGGGGGGAAATTACGTCCCCAATTAAGCCGTGTGAACATAGCCTTAAAGCGCTTGCAACACGGAGTGTAACTCCATGTAAACAAGCCCTAACAAGCCCTAACAGTGTAAATTTTCTGTGTCCTCAAAATAACTCAACACGCAGCCATCAATGTCTAAACCGCTGGCAATAACAGTGAGGACAAATTGTGCCCTATTTGCCATTTTCTCTTCACGATGTCATGGGATTCGTTAGTGTTACAAGGTCTCAGGTGTGGTCACGCAAAGTTCAACTGAGGATCTTAATCAGGCATCCTCAAACTATGGCCTTTCAGCTGTTGGGAAACTACAACTCCCATCATGCATTTATATAATCTATAACAGTGGAAATGATGGGAGTTGTAGTTTCCCAACAGCTGGAGGGCCTAAGTTTGAGGATGCCTGATCTTAATAAAAGAATGATTACTCTACATAAAGATGGCCGAGGCTATAAGAAAACTGTCAACACCCTGAAATTGAGCTGCAGCACGGTGGCCAAGACCATGCAATGGATTAACAAGACAGGTTCCACTCAGAACAGGCCCCGCCATGGTCGACCACAGTACACATGCTCAGCGTCATACATAGAGATGAGTGCTGCCAGCATTGCTACAGAGGTTACAGGGTTGGGGGGTCAGCCTGTCAGTGCTCAGAGTATACGCCACACACTACATTAAGGAAGCCTCTTCTAAAGATGATGCACAAGAAAGCCTGCAAACTGTTTGTTGAAGACAAGCAGACTAAGAACATGGATTACTGGAACCATATCCTGTGGTCTGATGAGACCAAGATAAACTTATTTGGTGTCAAGCATGTGTGGTGGTAACCAGGTGAGGAGTACAAAGACAAGTGTGTCTTGCCTACAGTCAAGCATGGTGGTGGGATTGTCATGATTTGGGGCTGCATGAGTGCTGCCGGCTGTGGGGAGCTACAGTTCATTGAGGGAACCATGAATGCCAACATGTACTGTGACATACTGAAGCAGAGCATGGTCCCCACCCTTCTGGGTCCCAGGGCAGTATTCCAACATGATAACGACCCCAAACACACCTCCAAGAAGACCACTGCCTTGCTAAAGAAAATGAGGGTAAAGGTGCTTGACTGGCCAAGCATGTCTCCAGACCTAAACCCTATTGAGCATTTGTGGGGCATTCTCAAATGGAAGGTGGAGGAGCACAAGGTCTCTAACATTCACCAGCTCCGTGATGTCATCATGGAGGAAATGAATTGGATTCCAGTGGCTGCAACCTGTGAAGCTCTAGTGACCTCCATGCCCAAGAGAGTTAGGGCAGTGCTGGAAAATAATGGCGGCCACACAATATATTGTCACTTTTGGCACAATTTGTCCATTTTCACTTAGGGGTGTACTCACTTTTGTTACCAGTGGTTTAGACATTGATGGCTGTGTGTTGAGTTAGGATATGTTCACATGGCGTGTTCAGTCTGTGTGAACATATGTTATTAGATGCATGTTTGGGTCCATCTATCGGATCCAAAATCGGATCCAAAACTGCTGTGTGAACATACCCTTATTTTGAGGGCACTCCAAATTCAAACTGTTACACAAGCTGTACACTGTTTACTTTACATTGTATCAAAGTCTCATATCTTCAATATTGTCCCATGAAAAGATATAATACTATACTTATAAATATTTGAGGGGTGTACCCACTTTTATGAGATACTGTATATGCCATTCCATCTTCCCTAGTGGTGGTGTGACCCACCTTTGTGGCAGCATAGCTATTTGCCCTCTATTATCTCTTGCCTGCTGCTCTTTTAATTCCCTCTCAGAACATCCACCTACCGTGTCCAATGCTGGCGGGTGTGATAATTGCATTAGCTTGCCTACACAAGAGAAGGAATCACCCTGCCACCTCTGTTCAAAAGAGTTCAGTCCATGTGACAAAGCAACAGAGCATGTGTGACCACCACCTCTGACATATATGGTGGACGTTCTAACAGAGAATAAAAACAAATTGGTACATTACATTACATCTTGCATAACCTGATAGTATAAAAAATTTATTTATGAAATCAGCCTTAAAGGGGTTTTGCCACAATCTCATTTCATACCTCCTGTATTCTGCTCTTCAGCAATGTGTGCTCAGAAGGGGGCGTGTGTTATTTGTTTGAATTGTATATCATGTGACCCAGTAGGATGATATCACCATACCTTTCCTCTCTGCTGTCGAAGAAAGGTCTGTTTATGTAAAGCATTATGAGTAGCTGGGAGGTAAAGTTTTTGTCTCCAGGCACAAGGGTCCTAGGTTCAAATCCCTGCAGGAACCAAACATGTGGGGTTTTTTTTCTTTATCAATGCACATACCTGATTGAGGTTTATTTTTTATTTATTTGCACTGTTTGACTAATTACTAAGGAGCACAGAGGACGAGAGTAGAGTGACAGCACCTGGGGTTTTAACACTCAGTAGCTGCCTGAGAGGAGAAGTAATATCTGAGCATGTGCGACCAGGAGTGAGGAGCTCTCAGTCCTAGTCGTATCCCCTGGAGACGAGCTGTAAACAATGGATCACTAAAGGAGCAGCTAGAACAAAAACGGTGCCAAATTTTTAAACAATAATGAATGGTGAAAATGTTTGTTATTTCATTTGCAAGCTTCCCACATCAATTTTACTTCATGGCAAAATCCCTTTAATAGGCTGTTCAGCATTGCAAAAACATGGCTACTTCACCAAAAACAGCACCACTGGCTATGGGTTGTGTCAGGTGCTGCAGCTTAGCTCCACATGGGGCTTAGCATGCAATGTCAAAAAATCTTTGTACAGGTTTGGCAGTTTTTTGGAAGAGAGCAGCCATGTTTTTCCTTTAACTCTGAGATTTAAAAAAAAAAAAAATCCATTAAAATTCTATTTTTCCATCTGCATTTTTGACATTTTATTCATGCACCAGGAAGCTTAGGATGAACAACGCTATAGAGCTCTGCCAAATAGGAGTGCAGCGCTGTAGAGAATTTGGAAGGGAAAAGGAAGAAATGTCTGGCATTTTGACATGTCTGTTACAATATTCTGTTACATCAATGAGCCCCGAGGTATGAAGCCATTAATAATATGAAGACACCAAGACGCTTTGAACTTTTGTGCCAAATGTTTCCTATAAGATTCTTTATGTGTCGGTTCAGATGTTTTTAAGTCTGATTTCTTTAAGATTTGGTTGTTTTAGATAATTAAACAAAGGTTATGCTTGAAAACCAAAGAGACTCTAAAGATTCTGTAGTGTGTGACTGGTACAAGGCTTTCCTTAGCTCCACCTGGTATTATCCAACTCCTGCTAGATATATCATATTACTCCTAATCTCCAGTACAATATAAGCTGCAGTCACAGTTCTGTTGACTCCCTAAGGTCCTCACACAAGACCACACACTTTTTTCATTCAGACTTTGGGGGGAACAATCCACATAACTTTGTCCTGACTGCAAATTAGAAAATGGAACAGAATACTGATGTAACAGAGCACTGCATCACCACTCAACCCCCTAGACGACTGCACTCAAGATGGGGGGCCCAGGCTTAGACTGGCTCACAAAGGAACAGGGGAAACCTCCAGTGGGCAAAGGGCATGACAGGTCTGGGGCTGCTTTTTAGGTAAAAGGAAAAGGGAATGACCCGTAGTGCAGTCGGGTTTTACGTAGCTGTAGGTTTTGGCCTAAAAATATTCTCCAATGGTGACCCATTTAGACCCGCGCCACTCAAGAAATTATATTCACTAGTGGGCCCTAAGAATCAACTCAACAAGAGGGGGGGGGGGCAAGAATCCTCTCAACTGGTAGGCCCTAAGAATCAAGTCCACTGATAGGGCCCAAGAACCTGCTCCACTAGTGGGCGCCAAGAACTGTCTCCAGTGGTGGGCCCCAAGAATCTTCTCTACTGGTGGGCCCTAAAAAGCAAAATCCCTGGTGGGCCCTAAAAATCAACTCAATTGGTTAGTCCTAAGAATCATCTCCACTGGTGGACCTCAAGAATCAACATCACTCTTAAGCCCACTTAGTCTGACAATGTAAGAGGCTCACAGTGGTCACCAACTCACCAGGCTCATCAGTTGCTATGGAGCTTTGAGCACTTAAATTCTTTGTCACATAAACTTCTTTTGGATGAGAGGAACACAACTGAGACCATCTTTTGTTGGTGGCACATCTGCTATGCTTTACGGGGCTGTACCAGGGTCTATAACACAGGCAATCCAAACAACTTGCTCTTCTTCCACCAGAAAATATACACATGACTGCATTTCGACAACCTTCGTCGGACAGTCTCTTCCCCCAAGCATTGCTTACCAGGTCCTCCTAAAACTAATAGAGCCTCTAATAAGGATTTTGGAAACTTGGGCCTCAACAAGGTGTCTTCTAGATTTAATGTGTAGACCACTTGGAAAATCACAGTGGCAGCTTAACTCTCTTTTTTTGTTCTCCAGCAGTACTCCAACTGCTTTACCGGAGTCTCCCTCAAGATTATTAGCTCCAAACTGTATGGTGGGCTAAGGAGACATCATAAATCCATGTGGAACTGCACCTTTTTCCTTTGTCCTGTCTATTGAATTCAGGAATGTTTGTTGCAACCTCTTCGTCAGAATTATAACAGTGAAGGTTGGAGGGTTGGTAGCCCCAGGACTTTTGGGCCTTTGCCACCATTGACTGTAATACTGTGTTCTGTGATTGCTCAAAATTTGCTAAGTGTAAAACGAATACCCAGAATGACTTGACATGAGATGTGACATTGCAGCTAATTTTATTTTATTTTTTAAATAGTCACATGATCTTGTAGGGAAGTCACTGTCAACTCCACGGCCCTTCTTAATGTGACTCTTTAAATTCAAAAAAGGTTTCTTATACCGAGCCGCCTCAACCCCTACATTTAGGTGATGAGAGAACCGAGGGGCAAAAGGGGGTAATGAAACCAATGGGGATGAAAAATAAATATAGTAGGAGAACATTAAAAGAAGGGATATAAGGTATGCCCTGTAAATGCCCGATAGTCCTGTAAGACCCCACTTATAGAGTGATTGCACACGTGTAAAAGGATTTTCCTGTTTGAAGGCAACACTCACTTAAGAGTTGTAGATAAAGAGTATATTGTAGAAGGCATTTTGTCTTCCATCTCCATTTTGTTCTTGTATTTTAGTTTAAAAAAATGTGTATCAAAAAAAGAGTCATTTTTTAAATCCCATTTTTATGATAAACACATTTTTTAGGATTCTTGGTTGTTGTTTTTTTTAATTTTTCATATACTTTCAAAAAATTTTTTTAATAATTCTTAAGTTTGCGTTTTCACTTTGGCCCCTAGGGCCCTTTTTTGCACTGCTTTAACAGCAGTCCAAGAGGTGCTTTACAGTAGCTTCATGCACATAGGAGACTTAAAGGAGTTGTCTCACGACTGGATTTCATCCTACCTTGGTGCTGTCCTAAGAGCTGTAGTTTTGAAATCATGGGCGGGAGCACTGGCTTCCTGGAGTCCTCTCCCCCTCCCTTCATCTAGGTGACGTCATGCTGCTGCGCTCGCTCCCGATGCTAACAGCATTGGAAGGGAGAACATCTCAGATCACAGAGTTCTCTTCCCTGCTGCTCACCATTCAATAGTATCCACGTGTACACAGCACATATTTCTCTCCACATACATCCATACATGACCCGGGCCAGGGGTTCCAGCACAGGGAATTGAGCAGGGGGGGAAGCTATTCAAATAATCTCTGATGTGTTGTATTTGCATGGAGTTATCTCAGTGCTACATCTGTCTGTGTCTGCTTAATTACTATTCACTGACTGTTGACTATTTCCTGCCTGAATCATTCACTTCAGCAGTGAAGCTGGTTAGGTAAACAGGAGAGTGATGCTAATTAGGCTGACTCAGAGCTGAATGACATGGGCAGGAAATAGTTAACAGCAGTGAATAATAATTAGGCTGAGACACAGATAAGGCAGCAGGTGAGATGACAGGGGCTGCTAGTATGCCTGCTCTAAATCACTGAGCTGTGCCAGGCAGAGCGAGGACAGAGAGAGAAAGGACAGGAGATAGTTAAACTTGTGTGCTCGCTCCCGACGCGACCTGTTGTGATAAGATGCCGGAGATACAGCCTATCAGGGAGAACAAGCAGGTCGGTGACTATAGAGACCTCAGCAGCCTCTGAAGCCACTAAAAGCAAGTTATCTAGAAATCAGTAGGAGATTTGTTATTGACATATATTGCAAACGTGCTTGTTTTTTGAAGATCTTTAATTTGAATGACAATCTTTGTAGTGAGACAACCCCTTTAAGACTGACTCAGTCCCATTCACTTCTATAGGAGAGTTTTCTAGTCATGCTCTGTGACCTGGGAAGAAATCAGTGTGCAGGGAGGTGAAAGGGTGAACTGTGACTATCTCCTCCTGTGACTGGTGGATCATGTGTTATCTATTCACACTGGTGTCTCCTTTCAGTCTGACCCTCTTTGTGCTGATAATGAGCAGACAACTGAGAATCTCTCTCTACAGAACAGGAAGTGTCAGACTTTTATTAGGCCTAGTGGCCAAAGTGAAAACTGCAGGACTTAAGAATTATTAAAAAATATTGAAAGTGATATGGAAAATTAAACACAAATATAACCAAAAATTCTTAAAAAATGTGTTGAAAATAAAAATGTGAGGTAAACAATAAGTCATTTTTGATGACACATTCCCTTTAAACTGTTTATACAACTGTTTTCTGCTATTTGCTTTGTCTCCTAAGTACATTATGAGACGGTCACACACTGTATAACTATTGAGTATGCTAAAAAGTAACTCTTACATCATATACACATACAGACAAAAAAACATTCTTTGTTCTGTTAAGTATGAAAACCCCTTCCTATCTCCAATAAAGTAGAATTGATTCTTGAGACAACACTGTGTGTCTTATGTGTATTGATTGTGTATTGATTCCCCAAGCTCAGTCCTGCCAATCAATTAGGACCTCCACCTCAATATCAAAATAGCACTCACAAGTACAACTTTATTTTTACAAAAATGTCATAATCTATTTTTCACCAGTTCTTGCTCTGGAGTTGAAAATCATAAAGTGACTGCAGGCAATCTGTAAAATTGGGCTGCTGGAGGCAAGTCTCTGTCACAGCCTGGTGGGGTTGCACCAGTCACTTAGTATTGGAACACAGGTGCTTGTGGCTGCAAAGATATGGCACGCATGTCGCAATACAAGTAAAGTGGCCCACCTTCCATTCATTCAATTAATACTGTGCAAAGTACCAGAGTTGCAGTGGAGAGGATGGAAGTTATACTTGTTTGTCATGGGTGGCTCTTAACTCAAACCTCTCATGCTTCCCAGGGAATGTTACAGTGAAGGTGGGAGGGGGGGCCTGCAGACACAGAATTGGATGGTGTTTTTCCTTAATTCCCATGGGATACGCTCTGCGGTTGTTAGCCTCAACTGCCTCGGTGGTGTGTGAGGTGTCCTTGGTGTAAATGCAGAATAAAAGCAGGAGACGGAATGAAGAGCAAACCAATAACTTTACTTCCTAGCAAGGTTTTGTATACAAAGTATACAAGTCTTACATCCTCACACAGCCTGCAGCAGAGGGTGGCAATCCCAATAAAGTCCCATATATAAGTCTTCCTGATATATCAATGTATAGTTTCCCTTTACCCCAACTGATCTGGGTATCTTATATACATTTTTTCTATAATAATAAGTGTTGGGCCAGACCAGAGGCACATACTGGTCAACAATGGCTGTGAGGTCTCTCTGGGATTGGTTTACCTTATAAATCCGGGATTCTAGGCTCCTCCAGCTCACAGGACTGCTCTAATGATCTTCTAAATTTCTTGGCTTTCTGTTGACCCTGCTTTGAGGCTGAGACGAGAAGTTGATACTGGCCCCTTAGGCTATGTCTACACAACAGTGATTTACTGTCAGCTTTATGTGACTGTAAATCATCCCCATAGACCTCAATAAAAAATTAGAGCTGTAGTCTTCACAGCGCAAATTTTCTGAAGTCGGATTTAAAATCCGAAAACCGGCTCAAAGAATTTAGAACATGTTCTATAATCTGCCGTATTTCCCTTGAAAGCGAATGGGACGACCGGAATTTGAAAAGCACGACAAAAAATGGGACAAAAACGGTACAAAAAACGAAAACTGAGTGTAAAATACTGATCGAATTCTGATTAGAATCTGATGAGTAATTTGTTTCTCTGCCATGTGGTCGAAGTCTTAGCCGGCATTGAGGTTAGCTATGCTTGCCCCAATGAACAAATAACAACCAACTTGGTAAACTAAACCTTTAATTAATAGCTTATGGCCTCTCCCAGATCTCTATGGCTACCATCTCCTGAGGGTGTGTAGCACTTAACCCTTTTACGCATTGAAGTGTAAGCAGTGTCGGACTTGGGTACCTAGGGTACATCAGAGAAGTAAATTTTAGGGGCCCAATGTGCCTCCCTGCCTCCGCTACCTATACGGTGTCCCACCCGGTCTTGCTTCAAGTTATACAGAGTGGTGTGATGACATAATCATACTAACCTGTAATCAAAATGGGGCGCTGGGGCTTCTGAGTCTCCTTCAACTAATTGCAGCACAATACTGGTCTAAAAGGTCTAAAGATATATTTCCCCTCCCCCAATGATACCTTTTATACAAATAAAACTATACATGAAAATATAAATATAAAAAGCTATAACACAAAGTACTAAGTATAAAACCACTAAATAATGGTCATACAGTTACCAAATAACGCCGCTACACAAAACCAGTACACCAAGGCTAATATTACCAGAAATTCCACTAAGATCATAAACCACCACACCATGACCACATATTACCACCAAACACTGACTGAATAACAAAATCACCACATTTTACCACCATATACTGACTGAATAATACATGATGCTATTACTGAATAATATACTGAATATAAACCATTACACTTTGACCAATATTAGTGCCACACAGTGACCATATAGTGGTAGATACCAGTTGTAGGCATGCGCTCTGCATCAGACTTCTGATGAAGCGCGGGTACACGCGCGAAACGCGTAAAGTCCATTTTATGTTTATATGTTTTTAATTTGTCTCGGTTAATTGCCGCGGCATTTTTAAGAACAAAACTTTTAATAAAAAGCCTTTAGCTAGGGCTTTTTATTTCCACTGCCATGTGCGCCGGGTCCATCTTTTTCCTTTTTCCTTTTTTTAGTGATACAGTAAATTTCATGAGGAAACTAGGAGATGTCTTCTCTAATGAGTCGTTCCCTTCTCTGATGAGTTATTTTCTCTCCCTTTTTTACACCATCTGGTCCAGACCGCCATGACTCGTCCCTGCAGAATTTAAGACACAGACGTCTTAGACTCCTCACTTTTTTAGCACTTCCCTACCATTTCCCACCTCCGTACAAACTGCCCATTCATAGTGCCCTTAATGGTAATAATGACTCCCTTGTGCTCCACACAGTGCTCCCGTTTGTGTACCAAATTTCATATTCTTTTTTTTGTCTCCATATAGTAGATAAGTGAAACCACAATATAGTAGGTAGGCACACCCCCAAAACTAGGTAGGGGGTAAACCCCCTTCTAATTAAGTATATAGGCTCTTGGTAGGTAGATATAAAGACCCCTGGTAGGTATATATAAAGGCACCCTGTATGTAGGTAGCCACCTGTAGGTAGGTGTAAAAACCACCTCAAGATATCGCCCCTGTAGGTAGGTAGTCACCTGTAGGTAGGTAAATAGAGCACCTGTTAGTAGGTAGACCCCCTGTAGGTATGTGCAGCCCTCTGTAGGTATATATGCTCCCTGAAGCCGTATACGGCCCTTTGTAGGTGTATACATGACCCCTGTAGGAATATAGAGGCCGCTGTCGGTATACATCCCATTTTAGGTATACATGCCCCCTGTAGATATACATGCTCCCTGTAGGTTTACATATCTCCTGTAGGTATATAGAAACTCCTGTAAGTATAAAGAGCCCCCTGTAGGTATATACAAGCCTTCTCTAGCTGTATACAAACTCCCCTAGCTGTATACATGCCCCCTGTAGCCATATACAAGCCCCCTGTAGCCGTAGACATGCCCCATGTAGTCGTATGCATGTCTCCTGTAGGTATATACAGCCCCTTGTAGCCGAATACATGCTCCCTGTAGCCATATATATGCTCCCTGTAGCTCTATATACATGCCCCCTGTAGCCGTATATACATGCCCCAGTAGCCGTATACTGCCCCCTGTAGATATATTTATACCCCCTGTAGCTGCGTTCTGCCCCCTGTAATAGTATACTGCCCCCTGTATGCGTTTACATGTTCCCTGTAGTCATATATTGTCCCCTGTAGCCATAAACATTCCCCCTGTAGCCGAATATAGATGCCTCCTGTTTGTTGAAAATAAAAAAAAGTTGCTCACCTCTCCTCTCCTCATTCCCAAAGTGAACAGCTCACACTGGGAGCTTGTGTCCGGTGTGGAGGCGTGACAACATCACGTTGGCTGCGCTGCTTTCTACCGTAGGCCATAGGCCTCATAGCCCCGAGCCACAGAGCTCGTGGCCCACCCGGAGATTACTGCCATCTCAGTGGACCATTAACTCTGCCGCAGTGGGCCCCGAAGCGAATGGTCAACAGTAGTAAGCAGCGCAGGCGGAGTGATGTACCGATCAAGTTGCCTGCGCTGCTGGGTGTGTATGTGTCGGACTCGGGGTCCTCCAGTGGGCGAGTCCTACAATTAGTGTAATTAGGGAACCTTTGGCATTAAATAAGACCCTATATACATCTGCCTAACTACAAGGGGGCCCTATATACACCCACCTAACTACTGGGGGGAGACGCAATATACACCTACCTGACTAATGGGGGACAGTATATTTCTACCTATCAAATGGGGAACTATGTACCTACTTACCTATTGGGGGCACTATATACCTACCTACTGAGGGCTCTACATTACCACCTACCTAATGGGGGTCCTAGGTACCTACCTATTGGGGTCCTATGTACCTACCTACTAGATGGGGCCCTACATTTTTATGTACTAGAGAGGGCCCTTTATACCAACATATCAAACGGGGACCCTATATGCAGACAGTCCTTTTAGGTAGGTTAGACCCTAAAAAATAGTCAGATAAGTAGGCATACTTTTCCTATTAAGTAGGTAAAGTCCCCTTTCAGTATAGGGTTCCCCCCAGCTACCTATTGGGGGCACTATACAGTTATTTATTGGGGGGGCTGTATACTTATACCTACTGAGGGGAACCCTATACTGAATGGAGACTTTAACTATTTAAATTTGGAAAGAGTTTTGTCAACTTATAAGTCAAATTTTTTTTTAGGTTTCTAATTCACCAAAAAAAAAAAGGTCAAACTATCTCCCTTTACAAATTTTGGGGGGATTGCTTACTATATGGGGTGCGTTCCTACCGAATGCTGGTACAAATGAATGCCCTATAGTAGGCGGAGGGACTAGTTTGGAGTTTAGTGGTTTGGAGACTAACATGTTTGTGTGGTAAATTCTGCAGGGATGAGTTGTGGCCGGGAGAAGATGTCATGGTGGTCTGGACTGAATAAAGAAAGAAAATAGAAAATGTCACTGGGTGGTATCTAAATGAAAATTTTACGGGTAAAGCAGTTTTGTGGCAGGGCCTATGTACAGGGAAATCTACCCTTTTTTGGGCTTTTGTTTGGAAAGAATAGGGGTCTTAGTTTAATGATTTATATTCAGTAATGGTACAATGGATTTATTCAGTCTTTTTATGGTGGTAAAAAGTGGCCCTTTGATTTGTCGGAAATTGGTGCTTGTATTTTTGTTGTTTTTTGTTTTTAAATTAACCCATTGATTGGATTTGATTTTGTCAGAAAACGGTATAAGGGTTTACGGCGGTCCCGATTTTTAAAACCTTTCTGACTTACATCTGTCCCCGGGTTTTACAAACGGGAATTATGGGGGCATGTGGCGCTTGTATTCCACAGCAGATATTTCCCCAAGCATGCCACGCGGGCCATGGTTAAAAAATGAGGGGGAAATCTTCTTCTTAATGGGGCACAGACAGCAAAAAAAAATGTAAAACCCCCTTCCCCGCACTAGCAAAACTTTAAAAAAAAAAAACCTTTGGGGGCTGGAGTTACATTTAAAAAATTTTACCTGTTTGACTTACATTCCAAAATTAAGAAAAAAACCCACAGTCCCCATCCCATTCGTGACCCCGGGGACTTTCCTGTATTAGTTTACTTTATAGTGGTGATATGTGATTTTTTTGGTCTTTTGGGATTATGTTGTTATTGGTAATTTTTGGCCTTAATTTTAATGGTTATTCAGTAAAAATTATGGTGGTATTAGTCAAATACGGGGATATAGTGGTGGACAAGTTTCCGGGGGATTTTTGGCCCTTTGTTTCTGACCTGAAAAATACAGATAATGTCAATTTAAAAAGTTTTGGGGTAAAATCCGCAAAAAAACAAAGCCCAAAACAATTGCCTTTTTTGTTTTACCTCACAAAATTTTTTTTTTTTTTTGGGGGGGGGGAATAGAGATAAAAAAAATTTTCAAAATTTATTTTCTTCATTAGGGGCAAAAACCCCTTTAAATGGCAATTTACCACAGCCCGCTTTACCCCCAGACATTAGTCACAAAAAAGTTGGGAAAACCCGTTGTTCAAATAGTGGTCCATAGCCATTTTTCTTTGGGGGTGGGGGGCCCAAAATGAAGCTTTTTCACCCAGGGCCCTTTAGTTAACTAGTTTAAATTTCGCCCTTGGTTTGGGGGGTATAAAACATTTTTTTTGCCAACTTTTGGAATTTTGGGCCCTTTAGGGGGGATTTTGAATTGCAGCTTGCCGCCCTTTAAAGGTTTTAGGGGGCCCCCACCCTTGTTTTACATGACACACCCTCTTTTCACAAAGCCACACCCCCCCTTTTCACATCTGTTTTTAAAAAGCTTTGGAGGAAAGCTGATAATGGATTTGGTGTCCTTCAGCTTTTTTGGGCGTTTTTGGGTCTCCTAACCAGCATCCAAGTGGGTAACACCACATCAATCAGCCCTTTTTTCCCAGAACCCCAGCTACAATTTTTGGTGCCTTGACCAAGTGGGAAACCCGGGGGCAGCTCATGACGCTTTACCCTGGCACCTCCCCTATTTAAAGAGCAACCCCCAGC
>JAODAL010031874.1:0-47814 GCA_025379985.1 Phyllomedusa bahiana | reverse complement strand
GACTCTCTTAGTTTAAATCTGGCACTTGCATTTTATTTATATTGGGTGATTAGGTTTATTATGAGCTTTGTTTACTGCGGGTTTTCCTTGGTATTTATGTACATGAGTATAACATTTTGGGTATCCTATTATATATGTTTATTTAATACACACTTTGTATTTTTGAATAATGCTATTACTAATATATGAATTTATTATTAAAAACATTTTCTTTACTTATTCAAAAATTATTGTATTCTACAATATTATACATTAGTTTGTCAGTATTTTTTATCTTGTCCCAATTCATTTTGAAGGTGCTTTTTTTTAATTTATTTTACTAATATTCATGTTTTTAATGATGAATTAATAAAAATTATTTTTATTACTTGTTGGTCTTTGTATCAATTCTTGGTAGAATGAATTGCATTATTTGGTTTGTTTTTTCTTTTTGAAGTAGGAGTCTGCATTTGAGTAAGAAGAATGGGGAGATAAGAGCCAGCCAAACAACTCAGCAAATGATTATCTAATGGAAAGCTACAGGCTAAAACGTTTTGGCATGAAGCACTAGATATATTGTCACATTATAACAATGTCAATGTAAAGCAAATTTGCTTTCTTAAAAGGCCATTAACATAAGGTCGTAGGGCAGCTCTTTGCTGATCAGCTTATTGAAGGGGTGGTGCGAGCACTACAACCTCTTAAAGGTAATGTGTCACCAGAAAATGATCTATTGTATAAATCATGTTTCTATGATAAACATATTTTAATTTTGTTTTAAATACATAACTTATCACATCTATATTTAACCCCTTCGTGACATTGGACGTACCTGTACTAAGGAAAAGACGATCACAGCTGCTGATTTCTTACCTGGCAGCACCAGATGTCTAACAAACACTTCTGTGCTGCCTGTGATGTCACTATGCCTATAGTGATTGACAGTTGTATTGGAGATCAGTACATTGCAATAATGCTATGTATTTTTCTCCTTTATATCAGTGATATGAAGACCACTGATACAAGTCCCCTATGGGGAAAAGTAAAAAAGTTAAAAACTACCACAAAGTAAAAAAAAAAGTAAAACACAAACAAATAGAATAAAATAAAAACACATGCGTAATGACCTATCCTATAAATCTGTCATGTTATTTAACCCGCATGGTAAACAACATAAAGCAAAAGTCACAGAATTGCGATTTTCATTCATCCTGCAACACATAAAAGTCATATAAATGCCAATAAACTTGTCAGTTCACCCCACAAAAAAAAAAGTAATTTCATAGCTCTGTATATAGAAAAATAAAAAAGTTATGGCTATCAGAAGACAGCAATGCATAAATATTGTTTTACACAATATTTTTTTTTCTAAAGCGCTTCAACATAAAAAAAATTAAATAATTGAGAAAATTGTTCTATTCGTATCAACCCACAGAGTAAATCTAACTTGTCACAGAAATAGCATGCTGAGAGCTGCTAGAAATAAACACTAATAGAATAGTAGAATAATCTTCACCCTTACGACAAAAAACGGGATATAAAATCGATAAAAAAGCTTTGTCCCACAAAAATGATACCAAGAAAAACATCAACTCATCCTGCAAAAAACAGGTCGCTGCACAGCTCCATACACAGAAAAATAAAAAAGTTTTGGCTATCAGACTATGACGACATAAAAACGCTATTTTTTATAAATGCATTTCTATTGTGTAAAAGTAATAAAACATAAAAAACTACATAAACTTTATGTCATTGTAATTGTACCAAACCACACAGTTAAGTTATCCTGTCATTTATAACGCATGGCAAACGCTGTAAAAATTAAGCCCAAAAAACAATGACGGAACTGCGTCCCCCTTCCCTCCATTCTCATGACTCAATGCTAAAAAACCTATGGAACACCTGTGTGCCCAAATTGCACAATACACCCCTAGATGAGATCCATGAGGGATGTTGAGTCCAAAATGGGGCAACTTCTGGAAGGTTTCACCTGTTCTGGTACTTTAGGGGCTTTGTAAATGCGACATGGCACCCACCAAAATCTCTGTTCCAAAAGCTAAATAACGCTCCCTCCTTTGTACATCCTGCCATGCGCCCAAACAGCAGTTTACACCCACATGTAGGGTATTGCTGAAGTTGGAAGAAATTGTGTAAAACAATTTGGGGTGCTTTTTTTCAGGATTCCTTTTGAAAATTAAACATTTTCATCTAAAATTGCAGATTGTTGAAAAAAATCTAAAATTGCAGATTGTTGGAAAAAATCTAAAATTGCAGATTGTTGAAAAAAATCTAAAATTGCAGATTGTTGGAAAAAATCTAAAATTGCAGATTGTTGAAAAAAATACTTTTTCATTTTAGCCTAACACTAAAATAATCTGTAAAACACCTGTGGGGTTAATATACTAAATACACACATGGACATATCCTAAAGGTGTAGTATCAATATAGGGGGTCTCTTTTAGGTGTTTATAAAGTCTTTTAGCACCTTAGGTTCCGCAAACCTGAAATGGCGCTTAAAGAAATCGTAAGTAATGAAAAGGAGACTCCAAAGACCGTAGGTGCTCCTCCTATTCTGCGAGCGCAATGCAGGTCTTAAGCCCAATCTGAACTAGGATCAAATAATCATATCTCGATAAACAGCAGAACTTGAGCGGAATGATGTTGAGTTTTATTTACCTGGTCGCCCGCCCCGCCCCCCCCCCCCATCGTACTTTGTCTTAGAGATGGCGAATTTCTAAAAAATGTCGATTCGGTGACTTTGGCCGACATCTTCCGACAAAATTAGCTTCATCCGCATTACTTACGGACGAATCGCCGTTAAAAAACTAGCTATTTTCTAGGCTGCACAGAGGCTGGCAGGGTGCGCAGCAATGTTGCAGGCCATGCTTAACATATGCTCAGACAGGAGCTTGGATTGATTTCATACAATGTTGGTGTTTTTAGAGTAAGACATGTCATATGCGACTGGCCCGCCCGAGTCTGCTCACTTAGTGAATCGCTTCACTATAAAAATTCCCTGGGCACTTAAGAGCAAAACTGACCAAAAAACAAAAGCGGGAATTGTAGCCTGATAATAGTCATCGGCAGCGAAAGCTGGAACAAAAAATCAAGCTGACGAGACTCAGCGTGGCTAACATCAGTGACAGAGTGTATGTAGGTGATTGAGCGCAGCACATCATGCATGAGGTCAAGAGTAGTGGCACAATGACACATTCTGGAGTGCAAAAAAAGAAGTCAGCCACAGAGTGGCAAACAAATGACAGAGTTGTCGAGGTTATGGTAGCAAGCCAAACGCGATTATGAGGCTTGCAGGCAGTGGCACATGAATCATTCGTCGACGGTGCAAAAAAACTGTCTAGTAATGACCACAGAGCGTGGCACAATGACACAGAAGTGTTTAGTCATTGGCAGCTAGGAGCAACAGCTATGAGGTCCCAGACAGAGTTTGCACAATGACACAGTGTGCGTAGGTCACGGCAGCAAGCGCAGCATGAGGTCCAGACATTCTGGCACAAATGACATTCTGCGAGGTGGCAAAGCAACTGGCATGAAGGCACAGATCGATTGTCACATATGACACATGTGTAGGTCACTGCAAGATCAGCCGCCATGAAGGTCAGACAGTGGCCACAACAATGACAATTACTGGAGGTGGCAAAAAACAGGAAGTAGGCCACAGAGTGGCAACAATGACAAAGTGGCTGGGAGGTCACGGCAAAGCAGCAGACAGCATGAGGTCAGACAGTGGTGCACATATGACATTCTGGAGAGTGGAAACAAACAGAGTGAGGCCACAAGTGGCCACAATGACGAGAGTGGAGGTGACCCGGCGGCAGGAGCAACAGCACTGAGGTCAGACAGTGGCACACATGACACAGTGTGTGATGTCACGGCCAGCAGCAGCATGAGTTACAGACCAGTGGCTACAATGACATTCTGAGGTGTGCAAAAACTGGAGTAGGCCCACAGAGTGACACAATGATCACAGTGTTGGAGAGTCACGGAAGCAGCAGCAGGAGGTGTCATACATGTGGCACAATGAACATTTCTGGGGTGGGCAAAAACATAATAGGCCGACAGAGTGGCACAATGATCCACGTGTGGAGTTACGGCAGCAGCCACATGCAGCAGCATGAGGTCAGGCAGTGACCACACAATGACACATTCTGGGAGGTGGACAAAACAGTATTAGGCCACAGATTGCACAATGACCCAGCGTCCGTGGAGGTCACGGCAGCAGTAGCAAACAGCATGACGGAGTCCAGAGAGAGGCACAAACTGACCGACAGTGTTGAGCTGTCACGCCAGCAGCAGCCAGAGGTCACTACGTGGCACAATGACATTCTGGAGCGTGACAAAACAGTGAGGTACGCCCACAGAGTGGCAATCAATGACACAGTGTGGAGTCACGGCAGCAGCAGCATATGTCAAGACAGTGCACAATGCGACATTCTGCGTAGGTGGTCGACAAAAACAGTCGTGGGGGTTCACGCCACAGACTGCGGCACAATGACAAGAGTGAAGGAAACGGAGGAGGAGCAACAAGCATGAGATCAAGACAGTGACAAATACACATCAGTTTGGAAGGTCACAGGCACCGCAGCAGTCAAGAGGCAGACAGTGGCACATGACAGTACCTGGAGGTGGCAAAAACTGGATGTAGCGGCCACAGGAGTGACACGAATGACACAGTGTGAGAGGTCACGTGTGCAGCAGCGAAGCATGAGGTCAGACAGTGCACAATGACATTCCGCGGTGGCAAAAACAGGAGTAGGTCCACCAGAGTTGCACACATGATACAGTGAGTTGAGGCGTACGGCAGCAGCCACATGCGAGCAGCATGAGGTCAGGCCGCTGGCTCAATGACATTCTGGAGGTGTCAAAAACAGTAGTAGCCACAGTGGCACAATTGACACACAGTGTGGAGTTCAGCTGGTCAGCAGGAGCAACAGCATTAGGTCAGAGAGTTGCACGCAATGACACAGTGGTGGAGGTCACCGTCAGCAGCATCCTGAGTGTATCAGACAGTGGCACAATGACATTCAGCAGGTGAGCTAAAACAGGAGTAGGCCACGAGTGGCGCAATAGACACAGTGTGAGGTCAGACGGCAAGCAGCACCGAGCAATCAAGCAGTAATATCGGCGTCAGAACAGAGAGTGGGCACATCATCAACACAATGTGTAATTGATGGGCACCCAGCAACAGCAGCAGCCGCATGAGGTCATATAGTGGCACAAATGACAGAGCGCGTATGAGGAGGCGTGGTGCGCGCAATCTACCAGTCCCTGGTAAATATGGTTGGTGGGCAGATGGAGAAACTGTCCAGAGATGTGTGGCATTTCAGTCGGGTGGCGTCATCAGAATAGTGGCTGAGGCAGGTAGTTTGAACCCAGACTCATCTTCTCTCACAGTTTGGATGAGGCCGTCATGGCTGATGTAGTCTGACGCCCTAAGGCATTGGTGTGAGGAAATCTCTGGCCGTCACAGCCTATCATCTTGACAAAGTCAGTCGTTCCACATTTCCACGGTATGGACAAGCGGTTCAGCCTTGGGTAACGATGCCCCCGCCGCACTGAACACTCCGCTCTGATGCCACACTCAACTGCCGGGCAGGACAGCTTTCTCCACTGCATAACTCGCAAGTTGCCGGGCCACACAGCACCAGTTTCTGGGCTGCTGGCCCAGTAAGTCCAGCACGATCTTCTAACTGGGTGGCAGAGCGTGCTGTCCAAAGTAGGCCACCTACCTGTTGGTTCAGGGTTTGGCACCAGGACCTAGCTGCTGCATTGGTCAGCGCTGTCTGGCCAACTGCCCTTCCTCAACTATAGGCGGGTGAAGGAAGCTGTCAGGCAGTGACATCAGAGCTTAGGGTTTCCTGCCTGATCGCGAGCTGGTACTTTCCTGCTCCTACCGGCCCCCACCTTCCAGCCCACAGCACCGCGCAGTCTAAGTACATGTAGCGCCTGAAGAAACCCCCAGGTCAGACCTTCAGAGAGGGACGATGCCGCACATAGACAGCAGCCACAACTGATTACGGACAGGATTTCCCTATACTATTTGAGTTTGTCCTCCCTCTCATAGCTTGGAAAAAGGCTCCCATTTTGGACCGGTAGCGCGGGTCCAAAAGGGGGTAGAGACCAGACAAGTGTCATCCCCTCTGCGGATGGTGACTATTTAGCTGACCACTCCCTAGCCAGGCAAATCAGCATGCTCGCGGCCATCTGCACAAGTGTACTCCGAGGGGCTCACCTGCCTCCATCTCTAACGTATACTGCCACGTGCTTGCGGATCACATCGTGCCTCGTCGTTCTTCATCTCCATCTACCTCCTCCAAGCTCTCCTGTCTACCATCCTCTCTATTTACCTGGTAGAACAAAATCCACTCATTATCACCGAGACAATGTCTTCTGCGCCACATGTCCTTCTGTAGCGTGTTTCTACAATGGCGATGTATTTTACCCGTACACAACAAGCGCAGAAAACAACGTGTAATTTAAACTTTTATCGTTAATGAATTATTCTACAGGAAAAATAATTTTTTGGAGTGGTGAACAAAGACTGTTTCTATTTTAGTGACCACAACAGCAGAACAAAACGCTTAATGTAACTCCTGGATAGTAAATTGCGCAAAGAATTGCAACACCAAAAACTATCAAGCATTGTAGCGTGATTACAAGGCGTCTGTATTTTACGGGACACGAACAAGAGAAAACTTGTTAATTAACCGTTGGATAAGAATTAAGCTACAACGGAAAATGTATTTTTTGGTGGTCGAAAAAGACGCTTCTCTTTAGTGACCACAAACAGCAAAACAACTGCTTTAATTATCTCCTGGCATAGTAAATTGGCCAAAGAATTGAGGCAGCCAAAAATGAAGTAGGTAGTCTTTGGATTGTAACAACTGCGGTTTCTTTAATGAATACAACAGGAACTGGGCTAGATCCCCCTTTGATATTCAATGTGCTGTGAGCAGATAGCATTAAAAAGTATATGCAGCTGCACTGGGATGCAACACTGGACTTCAGGATCCAATACCTCCACAATCAGAAATAGAACGTTAAGAGAAGCAAAAGTCTCTGAGACAAGCTTTTGAAACCCCCCAAAAATCCCTCGTATAAAAAATGAGTTTTCTTCATAGTTGATCAGCTATCCTAAGCAGCCGTGGCAGCAGCCTTCCCTAAATCATTACAAGTGAGCAGCAGTATGAGCTCCCAGCGTCGCGCCCAGGACCTTATATAGAATCGCGGTGACGTCACAGATCCCGCCGGACTCTATTGGCTTCATTCTCTGCACATGCGTCATGTAGGCGCTATGCCCTTCTTCCGTCCCAGAGTTCTATTGCCCCATGTAACGCCATGTGCTTGCAAGCATCTTATCATCACAAGCATCACTCTCGTTCACCCTAAAGGTCCCCCCAAACTTCGACTTCGTTCAGAAATCCGAAGTTTATCCTGAAATTCCTAAACGAATTCCACTTCGGTTAGATGCAATTCGCCCAATCTCTAACTGTGTTCCACTGCAAGTAAATGGAATAAAAATGTAAAATCCTGCGAAAAAATGAAATTTTGAAATTCATCACCTCCTATTGAGCTTAAGGGAGGTTTTGTCTCACTCGGATACGTTGAATCTCAACTTACCTCAGTCCCTGTTATTCTTAGTAGTATCACTTAGTAACTTCAGGCGTGTATTACTGGGCTACTAGCAGCTTGCATGAAGAAGCCAGGTCTGTATCTATAAGCACTAGTGCTAGCAGCCTATCAAGAGCGGATCTAAACAGGTCTGTAGCTATAGCGAGCCTGAGGAGCTGATGCAGCCCATACAGAGGGGATATCTCAAATAGGGTATTACACTGTTAATGGACATACATTGCAAAGTGACTTGTTTTTGCAAGATTAAGCATTCCTTGTAGTGAGACAACCCCTTTAATTTCTGTGAAATACCTAATAGGTTAGTAAACTTGCTAAATGCTGTTTTGCATATTTAAGGGGTGTAGTTCTATCTTGGATCATTATATGGGTGTAATCTATCATACAAGCTCCTCAAAATTACATCAGAACTGGACTGGTCCCTAAAAAAATCTTGCAAAATTTTTTGAAATTGTGAAAGATTTCTAGAAAATTTTAAGCCCCCTAATGTCGGAAAAATAACAAGATATTTAAAAAATTGATACCAACCTAAACTAGACATATGGTAAATACTAGTTAAAAACAATTTTGTGTGGAAGAGCTATCTGTCTTACAAGCAGAAACTTTAAAAATGGCAAAATTTTCCAAATTTTCATGATACTTCTGGATATTTTTTTCACAAATAACTGACTGTATGTTCCCAAAATTTCCCTTACTAACTCCCCAAAGCACAATAGACTACATTAGAGAATAGTAAATTTTACTGAACTCACATGGATAGGTAAATAGTCTGTCAAAAAGTCTATTCATCACATAAAGTGACAGATTGTCAACTTTTCAAAATTTGTTTCTTTCAGAGAGGTCAAACGACTGGCTTGCTGGCGGAAAGCGTCAAAACAAAATCTCTCTGAAATTTCTTGCATGTTTTCTCACTGCACATTAAGCCTAATAATATCTTGACACTTAGGGCAACATGTTATGAAATGGATTTTTACCACTGACCTTTTTCCTGGCTGTCAACAACCACCTAACTGAGCAGCTACATGCTCAATAAGCGTTCTAAACGTGATGTGTTAAGCGCACATGGTTACGTAAGACTCAACACTTACGAATGCGCCTAACAGGAAAGGTGTTCTGGGGGCGTGTCTGGAGGTAGGGTGTGTCCGCCCACATTGCGTACTAACAAGACACATAAATTAATGTGGTTATCGGCAAAACGAAGACCACATACTTGCTGACATGCACCTATTTCATAAGTGGGTCCTGCCTGCGCCTGAGTAGTGAAGCTAAGATTTGCTGTAAGGACAAAAATGTCCAATATTTCCTCAACTTACACCATTCACATTAGACTAAAAACTAATTTCTAATATTATCAACTAAATAAAAGATGTAATAATACTTAAATTAATAAAATGAATCATATAAAATAATAATATTTCTACCAAATATAAAATTACCCAGCTATAAAAATGTATTTCAAATTAAAAAATCTAAAACATAATTTTACATTAAAGTACCACTGGATGAGTAGTTTCAGATTTTTACTAGATTTTAATCTTTAGACCTACCTTAAATTGAAAAGCGTATTGTTTTGCTGCTCTCACCCTTTATCTCCACAAACGCAAGAACCAGCACACCACACTGCTGCTGGAGCTGTAGTCCCTTCCAAACAGGATCATAATCCATCAGTTTCTCTACACTGACATGCAATTCTTAAGACTATTTCTTAACATATATCCAGCGGCTGTCTATCTTAACCTTTAGTACATGTCTAGGTACATTACTAACATCACCTAAGTTCCATAATGTGCGCCTAAACAAAATATGGCAAGGCGCGTCCTAGCGAACTTTACCCACATCATCTTATGGACGCGGACAAAATACCACTTACTTTTTTTTTGCAAAAATCACTTCTTAGCCGTCTCCTCATTATCATCACTAGTGGGATATACAAATGAAATGTGACAACCAAGTAATTTTTGACATACATGCCAACCTCCCGTTTTTTTCTCTTGGCGGGGGGTCCCGCAAAATTGGGTCCCCCCCCCCGCCCTCCCCCGGGGGAGTTTGTGCATTTTCTTTCTCCCTGGGCCTCCAGCAGTGCGGCGGGGGTTCCCTTTAAATGGCGGCGCAGCGCCGGAGTAGCGCTGGTGGCGAGCTACTCTGGCGCCGCCGGTCCCGTTCCCCGTACAGGCTAGTGAAGTCGTGCGCTGCTCCGTAGCGAGTACAGCGCCCACTATTGTCTCCTGCTTTTTCATTTTCAAAAGTTGGCAACTATGATTTAGGATGACACAGTTCTCACAATTCACAACATATGATGGTCACAGCCAAGGGCATTGCTAGGGTACTAAAACATCTGGGGCCCGGGCCCTTTGATGTTACATTTTGCTCAAGTAGAGCTGTGTTCAACACAGCATTTTTTCATCTGCCACTATTGTGACTGCGACATATTTTACACAGACAAACATGTATGTACCCTGGTCACTAGTTTTTGCTGTTTATAATATAGTACCATTCACCACTGAGGCAGTACACCATACAATAAAAATCAGCCATAACATATTTACTTTTTCAAAACCTCTCACCTACATATGGTAGTGTAATAAATAACATCATACAGTTACCAAATAATACACCTATACATGGAACCAATATACCATATGTATGATTATTACTAAGGAGAATCCTACAGTACCAAGACCCATATACTCAATAGCTTTTTATACGACCAACAAAACACTGTTGAAACACTGCCAGACCATCGACACAAATAGCCACCCGCTACACATGTGATTCCCATCTGTACGTCTGGTTCTGAGCAGACATATATTGCTGACATATCAGTGACAAATATTGGCTGATACCAGTCTCTACTGTAGCAGCCACTTAGCAGACTTATTCTATTCACCGTCGCCATACGCAGTGAACAATATAATGCTGGTTACCAGTCATATGCAAGCCTACTCCTAGCTGACATAAAAGTGATTCAACATCTGTAAGATTACACACTCCAGTGACTCACAAGTGCAGCTCTTCCCTCTCTGATCAGAGTTGTTTCCTCTCCATCTCGTCCAGACCACCATGATGACTTCTCCCGGACACGATTAGTCTCTGCATAATTTACCGACACTCAAGAACATGTTTAGAAGTCTTACTGTTTTTCCAGCACCTATATACAGTAATTACCTACCTACTGGAGGAGGTTGTATACCTTGCTATCTAATGGTGGTTTATATAGGAAAGCATGGTGATGCCTCATCTCCACAGCAACCCACTTTCCTATTGATATGGGGGATGGGAAGTCACCTATCATTCCTATATAGGCCCCCATTAGTTATGGAGGTATATAGACTCCTCAACATAAATAATAATGTAGTGTCCTCCTCAGTGGGTAGGGTTAGGTATATAGTCCCTTTGTGGGTAGTTATATAAGTCCCCATTTATTGTAGAAGGTAGGTATACTCCACGACCCTTGATAGATAGACATAATATAAATGCCCTCATCATACTTAAGTAATTATATGCCCATATAATAATAATAATAATTAATTACTTACATAATATTTTTTATTATTATATAGCGCCCAACCAATATTTCCGCAGACACTTCCTTACAATTTAGACGGTCTATACATATAAAGCCCATACACTTAAAGAACTTAGCAAATGATACACAACGGTGTGAGGAACCCTGCTCGCCTGAAGAGCTTACAATCTATTATTCTGTATGCGGGTGAGACCAAGGGTTTAAGAAGAGGTTCTCAGTTTACAATGGTCCAGCATGTACATAAATAGGAGGTGTTTACATATTAAGTTTGGTGACCCAGGCCACCCTGACAGTACGATCTATATACAGATTAAGTGGCTCATGAGTTCCCTAAGTCGTGTGGGTAGTGGAAAAAACAGGTGTGATAGCAGTGGGTTAGGACAAACTAGTGATCTTGGTAGCCAGCCTGAAGAAATGGTGTTCTTAGGGCCCTTCTTAACAACTATGAGGAGGTTTTGAATGTGCCTGGAGTCGCGCCGCGGTAGCATGTTTCCAGAGAATGTGGCGCCCGCACGTGTGAAATCTTTGAGACAGGCAATGGGGAGGTTCGGATGATTGAGGAATGTAATCTGATATCGAGACAAGCAGAGCTGAGAGCACGGTATAAGTGGTATATAACAAAGAAGCAGAGGAAATTGTTATGTTAGTGACAGCGTTATGAGAGCTTATGGGTTAGAGTGATTGAGAGTTTATGTTGTATCCTGTACTGAATTGTCGGGCAACCAGCGTAGTGACTGACACAGGGTAAGCATCAGTCTAATCGGCTGGAGAAGAAAGACAACGCCTCCTGTGCTGCTGCATTCAGGACAGATTTTGGAGAAGGGGAGAGTTACAGAAGAGGGAGACCCGAAAGCAGGGATTTTCAGAAGTCAAGACGAAGAATGTATTTAAGAGCAAGAATTAGGGTTTAAGCAGTTTCCACAGTGAAAAAGGAGGATTATCTGGAGTATGTACTTTGAGGTCAGATGACAGGATCGGGCCTAAGGGTATTTGGTATATAAGGGGTGAAAGACTGAAAGAGATCTAGTATTACCCCAATAGACAGCGGGCCGTTGCCTAGGAGTTATGGTGGTGAGCCAACAAACTGAGACAGGAAATAGCAAGGAAGCGTTGTTAGAAAGTATGTGAGGAAAGACAAGAAGTTTGGTTTTAGTGAGGTTTAGTTACAGATGGAGAGAGGACATGATGTCAGAGACAGTATGTAGATAGTTATATATGCCCCCCAGTAGGTTATAGGGCCACTCAGTATGTAGGTAGGTATGTGTGTCCCCCAGTAAGATTATCGCGCCCCGATGGTTTGAGGTTGACTATATAATGTACCCGCCCAGTACACGGTTATAGGCCACCCCATTACATGTAGGTAGGTAAGATGTCCAACTTCTGAGGTAGGCTATAGAGCCCCCAGTATGCTTAGGGTAGGAGTTATAATTATGCCCGCCCCAGATAAATTATAGGCCCAACAACATTTTCCCCCCCCCCCCACGTAATGGTTACGGTAGGTAACATATTTTTATCCCCCAAATAGGATCATAGGGACTCCCATGTATTCTAAGTCTAGATATGTATGTCCCCCCGGTAGGTTATAGGGCCCCCAGTATGAAGATAGGTATATATGCGCCCCCATTATGGTAAGGGCCCCCAAGTAATAGGCGTGGGTATTGTGTCGTCCCCCAGTTAGTATAGGTGGCCCCCAGTAAGGATAGGTGGACTAGTATATGTCCCCATAGGTAGTCAAGAGGGCCCTCCATTATACGTCACATAGGAACTATATGTCCCCACAGTATGTATCAGGTCCGCCCCCATTATGTCTAGTACGCGCAATATTTGTCCCCCAGTAGATTATAGGGCCCCCCCAACTATGTAGGTAGGAAATATATGTCCCCACCAGTAAGGATATTAGGGCCCGCAGGTAAGTAAGCGATAGATATAACTGTTATCCCCACAGTAGGTTATAGGAGGTCCCCAGTAATGCTAAGTTAAGGAATATATGTCCCTCGGGTTAGTGTATAGAGGGCACCCAATTATGTAGGTAGGTATATTTGTCCCCCCATTAATTATAGGGTCACATTAGTAGGTAGGCGAATATAGTTCCCACAGAATGATATATAGGCCCCAGTAATGTAGGTAGGAGTATTGTGTCCCCCAGTAAGGTTATACTAGCGACCCCAGTACTGTAGATAGGATATATGTCCCCACCGGCAGTGTTATAGCGGCATCCCCAGTATCAGTAGGTAGCTTATAGATATGGTTCCCCCACCATCAATGGTTAAAGGGGAACCCCAATATGTAGGTAGGTAGGTATGTATGTCCCCTGGTAGGTTATAAAGGTCCCCTACAGTATCGTAGTAGGTACAAATAGTCCATCCCCCAGTAAGTTATAGGCGTCATTGCACCAGAAACTTTAGGTAGGAGATATATGTCCCCGCAGTAGGTTATATGACCCCCCTCATTATGACAAGTAGGTTATGCGTTTTGTCCCCCCTGTAGAGTTATAAGGGCCCCAGTACTTTAGGCTAGGCATAATCTTGTCCACCACAGCTCGTTTTAGTAACGGGCCCCAGCAGTGAATGTAGGTAGGAATATATGTCCCCCCAGTAGGTTCAAGAGAACCCCGGGAGGAAGGTAGGAATATAGGTTCCGATTAAAAATAAAAAACTAACAGTACTCACCTCTTCTCATTCCCCTTTACGAGGCTCTCGCTGCTCTCTGTGTCCCTTCACAGGTGGCGTGACGTCATCCTGACGCACAAGCAACGTGATGACATGCTGCCTGTGCTGTATTCTCTGGAAGGCTGCCCAGGGTAGCCTTCAAGTGTATTTGTGTCCAGAGGACATGCATTCAGTTGAAAAGACCACAGGTGCTTATTCCCACTGGCAATCAGCCCTGCACTGGCATAAATCCTCGCTAAAACTACCTAGCAACATCCCTGGTCACAGCTCACTCTCATTTCCCCCCACATATTAAAGTCAATGAGTCAGCTCCTGTTCACTGACTCCTATGTCCATGTAGTTGCATGACTCCAGCCTACAAGACTATTTGGTGGGGCATGGAGCCTATAGCTAGCTCCCTGCTCCACCAATCTGGACCCTACAAGACTAATTGGCCGATGGCTGCTCCACTATAATTTTTAACTATTTGCTTGTCCTAAGAACACACAAAAAGTATAAATAAGCAGCACCAACCCAGGGATCCTGGGCATATGCTCAGAATTCCTGGGATGTACATTCCCCACTTGGGGCCCGATGTTTGTAGGATGCCAGGCAACTGCCTAGTGTACCCAATGAATAAGATGGCATTATATCCAGTTCTAGGTGATATAAAATACTGTGCTCGCTGCTTCTGCTTGAGGCATAAAATGATCTGTGCGCGCTTGACGTCAAGCACCTTTCAATAAACACCTCTGTGATAAGCTGGAAGAATTTCATCTTGTCGCCTCCGCTCATGTTGGGCACTAAGAAGAACACGTACTGCTTCATCTTCTCATAACTCTATTTATAGGCTGGCTGCACAAAACAAATAGCACAGGTCAAGAATCTGGTCTGCAAGAGCCCGGAGACTGGTGTCACATTAAGGAAAATGGTAGAGTCTGGCCTGGCAGGATGCCATTTGTGGTCCTGATATATATTGCTTGTAAATGGTGTTGAAATGCCTTTACACCCTGAACCTCATGATTTATCTTTCTTATCTTAAGCCACTCATCGAGTATATCCCTATGCCCTGGTAAATTGGCCATCCCAGTAGGAGAAATTGCTTAGTAAAATCCCAGGGCATTTACAGCTATTTTAGAACATTGAAATAAATACTGTTTGGCCAGGTTGACAATAGAGCGCAATCCTAGTGCAACAGTCCGGCTTATCCAGTTCAGATAATCCAGGCCTGGTAAAGTTCATGTGTTACTAACATAGGTTTGAGACTGACAGGTCTATTAGTAGTCATTGAGATCTGGACAATGCAAACTCGTATCACAGAGGTCGTACAGCATTAGAAATAAATGGTTTCTTTTCTCCAGAAACAGTAGTGACCATCTCCTATTGTGAATGGTGGATCCTGTGTTACCTATACACATCGGTGCCACCTTTCAGTGTAATCCTGTGAGTGCTGATAATGAGGAGACTGTTGAAAAGTTTTCTCTACAAAACAGGAAGTTACAGACTATTATCAGTGAAAACTGCAAGATCCCAGGATTTTTTTATTTGGTATGACAAATAAAAAAATAACCAAAAATTATTTTAAAAAGTGTTTAATAGAAAATCATGAGTTAAACAATTTTCTGATGACACATTCCCTTTAAAACTCATCCAAGAACAAAAAAATGTGTTGTAACTACATTTTTTTTATTGCACCCGCATAGGTTTAGGAAAAACCAGCTATTACAGTAAAGGGTCGAAACCTTGCCAGCTATTCTGTATGCGAACTTTGGCAAAATAAAAGAAGTTTAAAAGGAAGCATACTGTGGATGTTTTCTTTGTTTTTGGTATTTCAGATCAGCTGCATTGAATTAAATGGATATGAGCTGCAATACCACACACTACCTGTGGACAGGTGTGGCGCTATTATAGACAGTAATCAGGCATGTTTCTCTAATCATGGACAACCTTTTAAAGTGGCAGGTACATGCTACAATTATACTGTACTAAGATATAGAGTATGTTTAGAAAAGATACCCCACAGGACTTTTCCTGTTATCCCTATCCACACCTGATTTTATAATTGACATCTCAGCTTGCACCATCATATACATCCATTAAACCTATCAAATAAATGTATAAAAGGGCTGAAAAGAAATATGATTCATAAACAGATGAGACAGCATGAAGTACCAGAAGAATCAGACAATCACAAGTATAATTTGTTAACATTTTCGAGCATAAAATAAATATTTAAAATAAAAAGTACCATAGAGGACGAAAGATATTCACAAAAATAAAATGTTCTATGGATATGTTACCATAGTAAAGTGCAGGCCTGGACTGGTTATGTCCTACTGGGAAAATCCCTGGATGTCCACCCTGGTGGGCCTGGTCAGTCAGTGAGCTCCCAGCGACATGCTGACTGCCCCTGTTATGGTCTGGCAGTGTGTTGCTGTGTCACTCTGCCTGATCATAGAAATATGCAACCTTACAGTTAGGTCTCGTTCACACGGCTTATTTGGCCGCGGATTGGAGCCGTACTGCGCGCCGTATTTGCGCTGCAGTACGGCTCCAATCCGTCCCAGTAACTACGGTAATCCACAGTTCTCATAGAGAACTATGGAATCCGTCTCTCCTCGCCGCTCGGTGAATCCGTCGGGGGGGGTTAAATGGACAAGGACATTATTTACGGCGGGTACGCGCCGTAGATAATTTCAGTCTATGGGGCCGGGTCCCTGCTGCAACCCCCCCCCCCCCCCCCGTCCTCGCCCCGCTGCACAGCTGCCGGCGTAATTGCGGGGCGAAATCCGTCCCCGCAATTACGCCGGCAATAAGTCGTGTGAACGGGGCCTTACAGCTGCCCAGTCCTCTCTATATGTTTTTTGATTAGTGCTGGTAGGAAACAGGGAGTAACAGCCATTGCAACACCTAAGCCTTTAACTCAGCATGCAGTTATGTCTCAGGCAGATATGTAAATGATTGCAGATGTGGTCTGATTAGATAATGGCTTTTGTCACTACGCTGTAAAAAGGCTCCCAGTGGCTACTTTTGGGTACCACTTGGTGAGAGATCATTGATTGCTACACATGCTTCTATGATGCACTTGAAGACCACTTGACAAATTTTGAGAGAAGACGCATCAATGATCGGAAAGAAGCAGGATGGTAATTTCAATGAATAGCCTGCCATATTTGCTGTTCTGACCAAGCTGTTAGGAGGTGTTGAGTGGTTATGTGAGGACATGATAGGGGGATGAGTACAACAGGTAAGATGCTCTGCAGAGAGGCTGCAGCCACAATTTAAGTTGAATCCATGATACCCTTTTTTTTTCATTCAAAGAGTTATCTTTTGAGTTGCAGTACAATGCAAATACCATTCTCCTGATATTAGATAATCAGACGTGCATTATCCACACAATCAGGGCCATTCCTAGGGGCGGGCGATCGCCCGGGGAACCAGAGGCCGCTCACCCGAGTGGGGCGCCGCCCGCCTCTCCTGCCCGGGGATCGGCCTCTGACTGTGCGGCCGTTGTAACATGGCCGTGCAGTCACTCAGCAACTGCACACACTCGCTGTGTGTATCAGCGTCGCAGGGTGTGCGCAGCTTTCACTGCACCCCCTGCGACGCTGGGATCTCTTCGGCCGGAAGCTTTGCCGCCGAGGAGATCCCTGGGAGCTGCGTGACAGCGTAAGCGGCGTGATGACGTCACGTCACTTACAGTGCTCAGCAGCTCCCGGAACTGGACGCGCGGACCGTGGGATTGTGGTGAGGTGAGTACTTTTTAAAATGTTATTATCATTAACTGCAGGGGGCACTACCTGGCTATTAGGGGGCGCTACCTGGCTATAAGTGGCACTACCTGACTATAAGGGGCACTACCTGACAATAGGGGGTACTACCTGACTATAAGGGATACTATCTAGCTATAAAGGATACTACCTAGCTATAAGGGGTACTACCTGACTATAGGGGCATTTACCTGGCTATAAGGAACTACTACCTGGCTATAATGGTCCCTACATGGCTACAGGGGCATCTACCTGACTATAGGGGCATCTACCTGGCTATAAGGGGCATCTACCTGGCTATAGGCGCTATTGTCTGGCTACATGGGCTATTGTCTGGCTACAGGGGCTATTGTCTGGCTACAGGGCCTACTATATGGCTACAGGGGCTATTACATGGCTACCATATGAGGTGCGATGGGGAGTTTGTATAGAGATAGGAATTGAAGAGTCGTGGCCGGGAGAAGGTGTCATGGCGTCTGGGACAGATGGAGATGAAGAAGAGAAAGAGAACAACTCTTCAGAGACATCTCCTGTAAATGCCTGGATGTAACTTTTCTGTGATCAATTATATGTCTGCAGAACCTGTGAAGAACTGGTATCACTGTATGCAGGTAAAATTGGTTGTAGTATAATGGTTTGTATTCAGTAATGGTATTGTGTATTAATCAGTCACTATGTGCTGGTGATATGCGGTCACAGTGTGGTGGTATTCGGTCACTATATGCTGGTGCCATGTGGTCTTAGTAGGACATTGGCAATATTAGCCTGGGATTCTGGTTTTGTGTAGCAGTGTTAATTAGTAACTGTATGACTATTATTTAGTAGTTTTATATGAAGCACATTGTGGTAAAGCTTTCTGTATATTTTGGCTTTGGTTGATGGTGATGCACTGTGTCAGATTATGTTCCGGGAGGGAGAGGGGGGCGAAATTTCTTCACCTCGCCCTGAGTGCAATTTAGCCTAGGAACGGCCCAGAACACAATGTTTTAGCCTCTATTGGCATTTACCAGGTAGGACCTATGTGTGGGTAAGAAGCAGCTTTGCTCATCCCCATGGTGAAATGGAGAGAGCCTTGCCTTTGCTGTGGAGCGACACACTATCCCAACTGCTGGTGTGATGATCTGGGGTGCCTATGCTAATGACAGCCTGTTACCCCTAGTAGTAATGTGAGGAACACTAAGGCCATGTTCACACGGCTTAAAATTGGACGTATTTCAGTCCGTAATTACGCGCAAATTACGGCTGGAATACGTCCTAGTCATTACGGTAATCCACAGTTCTCATAGAGAACCATGGATTACGTCTCCTCTCCCTGCTCGGCGAATACGCCGAGGGGGGAGATAATTGACATGTGAATTACCAGCAGCGTATACGCGCTCCTGGTAATGCAAGTCTATGGGCCGACGAGGTGCCGGCCCTCTGCACCCGCCCCAGCGCCCGCCCCCCCCCCGTCCACACGGCGTAATTGCTAGGCGTAATTACGCCCTGCAAATACACCGTGTGAACCTAGCCTAAGAGCTCTGGGATATGTGCAAGACATACTGCAGCCACTTGTGTGGATTTTTGTGGCTTCTAACTGGCATTTTTCAGCAGGATAATCCCTATACACAGAAAGGATTTCCCAGGAATGACTCTGCCAGATTAATACATTCCCTTGGCCTGTTCGGTCACCAGATTTATTGCAAATCAAGCATTTTTGGGACCAGCTGGAACGGCAACCCATGGCATGCTTCGGTAACCTACAGCTGTGCAAGATCTACTGGCCTAGCTGCAATATCTGGAGGCAAACGTGACACAGGATACTATAGGGAATCTGTATGCCGCCGTGCTCACCCATCTTGTCTCATCTCATCTTGTATTGAGATTAAAGGCAGCCAGCAGGGTACTAGAGCTTCCTTCTATGTTTAATTGCTAGTAATAATATATTGATACACCACATTAACCTGTTAACAACTCTCTTAAGTCCAAACACTATATTAAGTAACAGGTACTTCTTCTCAACTTGACATTTATTAAAAACTTATGCAAACAAACACTTGCAAACAGTACAAATTTGTTACTTCAATATATGATTAGTCCATAGTGGCAGGCAACTTTGTATCCACTAAGCATTTCTCATGCATCTGCATAGCGTGGCATCTGCATCTTGGAGCACACAGACAGACGAGCACAACACAACCGCGCGTTTCGGGAGAGTCCCTCCCCCTTTCTCAAGCAAGGGGAGAAAGGTGGAGAGACTCTCCCAAAATGTGCAAATGCATTGTGCTCGCCTGTCTGTGTGTTCCAAGATGGAGACGACACGCTATGCAGATGCCTGAGAAATGCTCACTGGATACTAAATTGCCAGCCACTATGGACTAATCATATATTGAAACCGCAAGTAACAAATTTGTACTGTTTGCAATTGTTTGTTTACATAACCTTTAATAAATGTTAATTCGGCATAAATTCATATAGCATAAATTTCGCAAATACTGTATTCCACATCAGAATGTGTAAAAAACTCTTGAGATTTATGCTCCATTGTTTCCAATGGAAATAAACACCACCATTCACACTGTGAAAATTATTACATTTTTTTGCTGCATCACCCAACTTCGCGTGCATCACTGCATGCATCGACTGGCCTTCTAAAACTCTTTGGCCCATCCCCATTCACTTTAGTTTTCCCAGGAACATACACACTTGCATGATGCCCCAGATCGATGTTGATTGACAGTCATTTTGTATTTCTTCCATTTTCTTACTATTGCACCAACAGTTGTCTCCTTCTCACCCAATGTCGTGCAGGTCTATGATCTTGTCCCTGACATCCTTAGAAAGCTCTTTTGTCTTGCCCATATTGTAGAGGTTAAAGTCGAACTGATTAATTGAGTCTGTGGACAGGAGTCTTTTATAAAGGTGACTATTTCTTAATGCAGGTAACGAGTTGATTAGGAGTGTCTAACGGGTCTGTAGGAGCCAGAACTCTTATTGGTTGGTAGGGGATCAAATACCTATTTCTCTCAGCAAAATGCAAATAAATTTATACAATTTATACAATGTGATTTTCTGGATTTTATTTTGGATATTCTATCTCTCAATGTTAAAATTAACCTACCCTTAAAATTATAGACTGTTTATGTCATTGTCAATGGGCAATTTACACAATCAGCTAGGGATTAAATAATTATTTCCTTCACTGTACGTCTTTATGATGCATTTAACAGATCCGATCAAAGAATTAACATGTCAACTATTGATCCATTTTACGCAAACACACCTCTGGATTTGAAACTGTAAGAGACAGAGAAACAGCTCAAGTCTGCGAAAACCTGTGGTGAGAAAACCCCTTTAACTGTAACCTACAGCTGGTTCCACGCAGTAAATGTGCGGGCTCTATTTTTGAGCCTGCACAATCATATTGTTGTAAATATCTGGCAATTTGCATGAACCCCTTCCCGACTATGACATAAACTTATGTCAAATGTCGGAAAGGGGTTAAATCCCAAAATTTTCTTGCTCCTAGGAGGTTACTTGAAACATTTTTTGTCCGCTAGCTCTTAGAGAACTGACAAACTCAGTGGTTCACTTTCCATTTCTTGCTGACCAGGGGAAGTTTACTCAATGTGCTGTTGTATTATTGGTTTTGTTGGATTGTATCTAAATCACAGATATAGATGAAGTGGAATAGTGATAGCTGTTATATGAATTGATAATAAAGACATCCATTTTAATTTACTGTCAGCCATTTTGTGAATCTGTTCGAATCTATTTCTGACAAATTTGTAGATACTTGCTTTTGCGTTTTGCCAGTCATTCAGGTTGGCAGGCAAATGAACTGATCTTTGATAAAATACACATAGCAAGTTTGTTCTGACTGCTCAGTACATTTGCACTAGATAAACAGACCATATTGATTTATATACACAGAAATTAGTTAGGCTAATATTAATGAATCATATGCCTTTTTATTCTGACTAGATGTAATTTTTTGATCAGAGCATGCACAATATGTTGACTTTTAAATCATACAATGTACATAACCCCAAGATAATGGAAGATACTGGGTCGCAATGCTCCAGTATCCTGAAGTTATACAAACATCTGATCTGTGTCTAATGTCATTAGAGATTAATAATTGAAATTATTTATTATTGCCAATTCTTGATGAGCTGGTCAGCAGATTCTAATGAGTAATGACGTTAATTGTTCTGATTGGTCTAAAATGTACATCCCATAAGATTTTGGCTTATCTGTGATTGGTTAGAAGTGAAATCATCTCATCATCTAACCATATAAAAGGAGCTATGAAGGATTAATAAATTGTTCTTATCTGATTTGATCTAAGAATCCAGTGTACACTGTGTCTTTATTCTCGATCGTGAAAGAAGGAGAAAATTGTTAGAGCAAAGGTGCCGCAACAATAGACAGATACAATCCGACCACTTTTTAGTAGTAATTAGAGATGGGCGAATTTCTCAAAAATTCGGTTCGCCGACTTCACCGAATTTTCCTAAAAAATTTGTTTCGGTCCGAATTACTTCGGGATGAATCGCGTTAAAAAACAGCTATTTCCAGGCTGCACAGAGCCTGCAGGGTGCTGTAGAACGTTGTGTCATGCTTAAATATGCAGAGGGAGCTTGGTTTGGTCTTCATACAATGCTGTGGTTTAGTATGACACGCACATGACTGCTGCCGCTCTTAGAATCGCTTCACTCTAAAATTCCCTGGGCACTTACAGGGGCAAAACTGAACAAAAAACTGAAGGGGGAATGCAGCCTGATAAAGACATGGCAGCGCCAGCTGGAAAAAAACAAGCTGAGGGCTAAGATCCTACGATAGCATCACAGAACACAATAGTAGGTTCCTGGGCTGGCAAAGATCGCAGCACAGTAAGGGGCGCCCACAGCAGGGTCACTCCATGAGGCCAGGCTTTAAACCGTCACAAAATATGACAGAACCTGTTCTGTTAAACGCTGATATATGTAGAGGCCCCCCCCCGATCATTTTGCCCTTCCTTTTATCCGTCAGTTTTCCGCTTTCAATGGGTTCAATAATCCATCCAGTATTGCTAAGGCCAAAAAAAACAGGAGTTGATCCAAAAAGAGATGACCAGTAATGGGGATATTTGCATGTCTTCTGTGTTCTGTATCCACTCCTGCTTTTGGCTAGACAATCCTGATCCTTCCCATTCCTTCTGACAGGTGAAAAGAAGTCAGAGTGGTGGAGGGTGGAAACAGCATTAGGAAACCACAGGGTGTTCCAGTGAGACAGCGGTCACTTGGCAGCAGCATGAGTAGGCCACAGAGTGGCACAATGACAAATTCTGGAGGTGGCAGCAACATCAGGAGCCCACAAAGTGGCACAATGACACAGTGTGGAGATGACGTCATCAACAGCAGCAGCATGAGGTCAGACAGTGGCACAATGACAGAGTGTGTAGGTCACGGCAGCAGCCACAGAAGCAGCATGAGGTCAGACAGTGGCACAAACAGGAGGTGGCAAAAACAGGAGTAGTTCACAGAGGGGCACAATGACAGAGTGTGGAGGTCACGGCAGGAGCACCAGCAGCAGCATGAGGTCAGACAGTGGCACATTGACACAGTGTGGAGGTTACGGCAGCAGCAGCATGAGGTCAGACAGTGGCACAATGACAAATTCTGGAGGTGGCAAAAACAGGAGTAGGCCACAGAGTGGCACAATGACAGAGAGTGGAGGTGACAGCAGGAGCAGCAGAATGAGGTCAGAGAGTGGCACAATGACAGGGTGTGGAGGTGGGCGGCAATACCAGTCCCTGGTAAAGATGGTGGTAGGCAGATGGAGCAAGTGGCAGCAGATGTGTGGCATCAGGCAGGTGGCGGCATCAGAACAGTGTCTGAGGCAGGTAGTTTGAACCCAGACTCATTTCTCAAAGTTTGGGTGAGGCGTCATGGCTGATGTAATCTGATGCCTAAGGCATTGGTGTGTGGAAATCCCGGCCGATCCACCCCCCTGATTCATCTTGACAAAGGGCAGTCGTTTCCCCATTTCCGTGGAAAAGCGGGTTCTCTTTGGGGTAACGATGGCCCCCACCGCACTGAACACCCGCTCTGATGCCACACTACTGACCGGGCAGGACAGCTTCTCCACTGCAAGCTTCTCTAGTTTGGCTGCCCAGTAGTCCAGCGGATCTTCTAACTGGGGTGGCAGAGTGCTGTCCAAGTAGGCCACCACCTGCCACCATTTTGGACCGTAGCGAGGGTTCAATAGGGTGGAGAGCCAGAAGTCATCCCTCTGCCGGATGGTGACTATTCGGTTGTCACTAGCCAGGCAAATCAGCATGCTTTTGGGCCATCTGCACAAGTGACTCTGAGGGAAATCCCTGCCCTCCATCTCCACTGTATACTGCCATGGTGCTTGCGGGTCATCTGCTTCGTTCTTTCCCCATCTCCATCTACCTCCTGCAACTGCTCCTGCTCCTTTCCCCTCCTGTCCCCCTGGGTAGAAAAACCACTCATTTCACCAGACAATGCTTGTGCTCCAATGTCCTCCTCCTCCTCCTCCTCCTCCAGTTCAGTCCCCACAGGACTCATGTGGCCGCGAGATGTAGTCGCCACGTCTCCAGTCCCTTACCCAGACAGTTTTTTCAGCATCTGTTCCAAGACATGAAGCAGTGGAATGACGTTATTCATCCCGTAGTCCTGGCGACTGACAAATAATGTTGCCTCTTCAAACGGCATCAGCAAACGGCAGGTGTCACGCATGAGCTGCCACTGGCTGACATCAAAGTTACACAGGGGAGTACTCCTGTCCGCCTGGATCATCAAAAAATCGTTAATGGCCTTTCTCTGTTCATACAGTCGGTACAACATGTGCAGGCTGAGTGCTTGCACGGTTTCCTGGCCATTTTCAAAATCTTCTGAAGATCGGTGGAAGACTTCAGAAACCTTTTCACAACCAAATGAAAAACGTGCGCCATTTCAGGGCACATGGACCATCCCTCCCAGTGCAGCGTGGACACCATGGTCCTCCCATTGTCCGTCACCATGGTTCCGATTTGCAGTTGGCGCGGAGAAAGCCACACATCGATTTCTTGCTGCATGACGCGGAGCAGTTCTTCCCCTATGTGACTTTGTTCGCCGAGGCAAGCCAGGTGTAGAACTGCGTGACACCACTGTGCCCTACACATGTGGTATGAGGGAGCAGTACTTGTGGAGGCTGAGATGGTGGTGGTGGTGGGGGAGGAGGAGGCGGACATTGGCGCAGGAGCAGCAGTTTGACAACGTGGAGGAAAAAGCGGCGTCTCCTTCCAAGTTGTTGGGTGTGGCTGGGCAGGAAGCACATTCACCCATGGGCTGTAAAGGATATTTACCGGCCCTCACCGTAGTTACAGCCCCACAGGGCCCACGGCTGCCTGCCAAACTTGGAACAAACCGATAAGCTCCAAGGACTGGCCCACCTTCTGTTCTACATATTTGTTAAGGGCTGGTACTGCCTTTTTGGAAAAGAAATGACGGCTTGGAACTCTTCACCTCAGCTTGGTACAGACCATTAATTCTCTGAACGGTGCAGAGTCCACCATTTGGAAAGGGAGAGACTGCAGTACCAAAAAACTTGTACAGGGCAGCAGGTCAGCTTCTTGCATCTTAGGATGGTTGGAAAGCATACTGTTTGTCTCTTTGCAATCGCCACGTTAACGGATTTCTGGCGCCATGAGTAGCGAGGAGCAGGAGCATCTGGACCGGGAGATGATGGCAAAAAAGAAACAGCTCCCTTCTGCAGAGGTGGGGGAGCCTTGACTGGCTGCAATGGCATGCGTGCCACTGGGCGCTGCTGCTGCTGTGGTGGCAGGATGGACCACCACATCTTAGCTACGTTTGTCCCAGGCCACTGGATGGTGACGCTGCATGTGTTGACGCAGGGCCATGGTGCCAACGTTAGCTCCCTGGCCACGCTTCCCTTTCTGCCCACAGATTCTACATATACCCATATTCAGCTCCTCCGGTGTCTTAGCAAAGAACTGCCACACCGCCGATTAGCTGATTTTACCGCCAACGCTCCGCACTGAGTGACTACTACCGCCGCTGCCTCGCTGAGCCCCTGTGCTGCTACTTTCTTGGACTTGCGAAGCGGGTTTTCTACCCCGTGGCCGCTTGGCTCCCGACCTCGCACTGCTACTACCCTGCTGACTCACGGCCACACTACCTACTTGCTGGCTGCGCACTGCCTGGGCGCAAGCTGACGCCCTCTTCTCCTGACGATGATGAAGCCCTTGCTTCACCCAGCTCCCAAGTGTGGTCGGCTACATCATCATCGATTATTGTTTGATCTTCACTGCTGTCCTTCTCGACAGTCTTGGTATGCAGAGGTTGACCCCTCACAACATACTCCCATGCCACTCTCCACATCTTATTTTAACATTTACTGCAAGAAGCAGGGGATATTGGCCCCATTTCTCGCCCAAGTAGCGCTGACGTCCTCCTTAAAATTGTTCATCCTCGCTGTATAGGGGGCGCTGACCCAACCACATATAATTCTGGCGGGGGAAACGTATGGGACAGAGGCGGTTGAGACGGGGTGGGGGTCGCTGACCCCCCCCCGGGCCATCCCAACAAAGGGGTTGTGTCTGACGTTCCCACCGACTCTTGCGGGGGTTTTTGTCAGATGTCATCGGGAGGAAGTGGATACCAACAAGAACCCTTGGGTTTCTGGGCAACACACGGCCGCTAGATACAGCAGTTCTAGCCCACCATGACCCCTGCTGCGATGTCCCCTTACTGTGCTGCACCCGTGCCTGCTCCCGGAATGTTTTGCCACCCCGCATGTGAAGAGCCTGCCACCTCCCTGTTGACATACTTTTTTGTTCAAAAATTTACAGACTCTGTTTAATAAGATATCTGTATATGAAAATACAACCCTGTTTTTGACCCCAAAAATGAACCCACTAAGGGTTGGGTAACCCTTGGATAAAACTGGAAAAAGAATGGCGCCAAAATGAACTGTATGGGGGCGTGTTAAAACGCAGTGTGTTAAATGACTAACAAAGCAGAAGCAGCAAATTAAACCTTTGGATTAAATTGCGAAAAGGGAAATGAGCACCCAAAAAATTAACTGGTATGTGGCGTGTTAAAAGAATTTTTTTTACTGACTACAACGCAGAAAAACGCTTAAGTAACCTTCGGATATGAATTATGCTACGGGAAAAAAATTTCTTCTTTGGGCTTGAAAAAACATTTTTTTTACTGACAAAACAGCAGAAACACATTTAATTAACCCTTTGGGAAAAAAATTGCGCAAAAGAAATGGCTGCCAAAAATTACAGCTATGTGGGGGGTTTAATACCATTTTTTTTACTGACTAAAACAGCAGAAAAACGCTAATTTAAACCTTCGAATGAATTATGATACGGGAAAAATGTCTTTTTGGCTTTAAAAAACCCGTTCTTTTACTGACTAAAACACAGAAACACGCTTAATTCCCCCTTTGGTATAAATTGCACAAAAGAAATTACCCCAAAAAATTAAACAGTATGAATTGTAAAAACGCTGTTTTTTTAACTGAATACAACAAAAAACAGGGTAGATAACCCTTGGATATTCAATGTGCCCAGAACTAGCAGATATCTCTGATTGGGTTCACCTCTGACTGAAATTTTGGGGATCCTTTTTTCCTCCAAAAGTTCTTTTTCCCCTTAAAGCCATGTGCTTGCAGCCATTTTAAATTAAAAAAACGCTTCTTCCCAAAAATACCCCAAAATTCACTTCGTTCGGAATCGAAGTTTTCCTGAAATTCTAAACGAATTCCACTTCGTTAGAATCAATTCGCCCATCTCTAGTAGTAATCAATGCATACATCCAGTTAATTCCAAACGGTTCACTTACTTCTTTTTCAACTATATGCAGTGGCAAGTGGTAACTAGGATAGAGAGTGAAGAAATGGAATACAGAAGACAGATGTGGCAACTGTGGTTTTATTATTCACTCATTCTATAGTGTATTATTGTATTTTTTAGTCATTTAATAGTGGTAGTATTTGGTTACAGAATGGTGGTATTATAATATCTCCGTTTGCTGGTTTCATTTCGGTATGGTGTGGATATATAAGGTTGGGTTCACACTTTATTTTTACTATGCCTGAGTATCGTTGAAATACAGTGAGAAAATATATCACAAAAGAGCTACAGCCAGCCCATAAACATCAATAGAGCAAACGTAGGTCTGTTTGGATTCCGCTTGCTCTATTTATCAAACACACACACTTTCTTTGTGGGTCACGAAGGCGTGAACTACCACACTTTTTTATCCCATACAAAAAGCCATTGGGAAATAGAGAAAATAGGACTATATTTGCTCTTTTGATCAATATAGGCCAGTCATAGCACCATCAGGGTCCCTTTTTTTTAATTGTATTCTGACTGATACCTCAGATCTAGTAAATAAACTTTTAACTCAGTCCTACTGTATATAGTCATACCAGGACTATTTATTTATTCTTTGTATAGTAGTATTTTTTGATTACTATATGACTGTGTTCACACCTCCCAACTAGTAGAGATTGCAAAGAGGGACACATCAGGCAATGTATCCAAGTACATGACATTACACCAGGACACGCCTTTAACCATGTCCAAATACATGACATCACACCAGGACATGTCCCACCTAACAAAATCATGTCCCGCCCCCTCCAACAGACCAGTGCCAACACAACAGCGGCGTTATTGGGGTCTATAAAGATGTATTTTATGGATGTTCTATGGATGATACCTCTATCTAATGGTCGTACAGTGACCACATGATACCCCTATACAGGGAGCAAATATCACTATACTGTTACTGACCAAACGAGAACTAATATTACCAATGATAATGCTGTTCAAAGATCAAATAATACCACCATCTCATGACCACATATCACCACCACATAATGTAGGGGCGTTACTAGAGTCCTAAAACATCCAAGGACTGGGTCCTCCGTGTTACACTTTGCTCAGTAGGGCTGGGTTCACAGAGCATTTTTCACGTCACATTGTGAACTGTGGCGTGTATTTTTACAGAGAAAAAATTATGTTTCTGTCGCTAATTTTACAGGCATTCCACATTGATCCTGTCCATCACCTCAGCAGTCACTGTACAATGAAAATTAGCCCTGACAAATTTGCTTTTTTAAAAGCGCTGATCTACATATGACAGTGTAATACCTTATAAATAACAGTTACTGAATAATAGACGTATGATTGTGACACAAAAAAAAAATCCTACAATACCAAGACCAAAAAATATTTCTACTTAATGACCATATAATACTGCCAGACCATGACCAAATGCAACCACCACATGTGACTACCATCGTACTCAGGCTCTGTGGACATACAAGTGATTACACTGCAGTTACACCCAGAGACTCACAAGTGACATCTCCGCTGATGAGTTATTCACTTTCCTTTTTCAGGTCCCTCCGTCCCAGACCACTATGATGACTTCTCCTGGCCATGACTCTTCTCTGCATAATTTACCACTCAAATATTTTATAATCCTCACTTTCCAGCACCTATATACCTACCTACTGGAGAAGGGGTGGGGGGGTATATACCACCCTACCTAATGTAGGAAAAAATGGTGATACCCTATCCCCACAGCATCCTTCCCTATGATAGAAAAGCTGGGTGCCTACTGTGGGGGATGGGGAGCCACCCATTGTTCCTATATAGGCATCCATTAGGTAGGGAGGTATATAGACACCCCTCAGTAGGTAGGTATATAGCCCCTTGTTAGGTAGGTATATAAGTCCCATTAGTAGATAGGTATATGGGTTTCCTTGGTAGGTTAATTGGCCCACTTATTATGCAGACAGGCAAATATCGCCCCCTGTAGGTAGTTTTTATTGCCCCCCACAGTAAAGAGGTAGGTATATAGGTCTCCCAGGTGGTAAGTAGGTTCACAGGCCCCCATGTAGATAGATATATAGCCACTTTCAGTAGCTAGGAAGGTATATAGGGCCCTCCAGTAGTTAGGTAAATAGGTTGCTTCGGTGGGTAAGTATATAGCTGATCCCAATAGGTTGATAGGTATATAGCTCCCATAGTAGGTTGGTAGGTGTATAGGGTCCAATAGTAGGCTAGTAGGTATATTGGTCCCCCAGTATGTAGGTAGCTTTATAGATCTCCCAGTAGGTTGGTAGGCATACTGGTTGCGGTGTAAATTGGTAGTTATATAGGGCCCCCAGTAGAATGGTAGTTATATAAGGCCCCTCAGAATGTAAGTAGATATAAAGGTTCCCCCAGTAAGTTAAATGTTATATCGGTAGCTTAGGTAGTTAGTTTAGCTATATAGGTCCCCCAGTAGGTAGGTATATATGTACCCCAGTATATTATAGGTGTAGGGCTGCCCAGTCTGTAGGTAGGTCTAGATGTCACACCAGTAGGTTATAACCCCCCCCCCCCCAGGCTATAGGTAGGTATATATGTCCCCCAAGTAGGTAATAGTTATATAGAGCTCCCCAGTGTCTATATCAGTATATATGTCCCTCCAGTAGGTTATAGTGCTCCCCAGTCTGTAGGTAGGTGTCATGATCTGCAAGTCCCCCTGCCTCCTGCCTGACAGCAACTTTTTGTTTGACCCTGCAGGTTGGAATCTGTCCAGCATGGCAGCAGTTAATTCCTGCACGACTTGTCCAGGTGCTGCTGATTGTCTCTGAATGAATGCTTTAAAAGGCAGCTCCTTCAAGCGCTCAGTGCCTGAGTATTGGTGTTGTAGTGCTAGGGCCTGCAGCACTAACCTCAAGCCCACTGACTTCTCGTCTTTGACTCCTAGTTTCTTGGTCATGGTAGTTTTTTAGAGCTCCCCAGTATGTAGGTCTATATGTTTCTCAGTAGGTTGTAGGGCTCCCCAGTCTGTAGGTAAGTATCTATGTCCCCCAGTAGGTTATAGGACTCCCCAGTATGTAAGTACCGTATATACTCGAGTATAAGCCGAGTATTTCAGCACAAAAAATGTGCTTAAAAATCCGACCTTGGTTTATACTTGAGTCACTGTCGGCGCTCGGGCGCTGTAATGGCCCAGGCGCCGGCAGGGACACTTCTGCTACATGCGGCTCTTCAGGAAGCACATACAGCAGAATACCGAGAAAGCCAACAGCGTCCAGGCGCTGCTGACGATCTCTTCACCTGTATGCGACTAAGGTGAAGATAACACTGCAGAGCAGAGAGCGAGCGCTCCCTGCTCCACCGTGGACCCCGGACAGCTGCAGACTCGCGGCCTGATGACATCACACTGCTTGTGCCTGAAGACAGAGCGGAGAACCCGGGAGTCGGAGCAGCGAGGGAGCAAGGTAAGTGTTTGTATTTTTTTTTTTAAATGCTGCCTTTAAGGGACATATATTAGCCTATAACCTGCCTATAGGGACATATAACTGCCCAGGGGCGTTGCTAGGGTCCTAAAACATCCGGGGCTCGGGCCCTTTGTGTTTTTCTGGGTAGGGCTGGGTGCACACGACATTTTTCACGCCTCATTGTGAACTGCGGATGTTTTTTTACAGAGAAAAACCTTCTGTTCCTGTCACTAATTTTCTGCACATCCCACACAGATCACGTCCATCTCCTCAGCAGTCACTGTACAGTAAAAATCACCAATGACAAATTTACTTTTTCAAAACTTCTCACCTTCATATGACAATACCCCTAAACAGTCACCAAAACATACACCTACACATGGAGCAAATCTACCAGACAAGTGATTGTTACTAAAACCCTCCTACAAAAGCAGGACCCCAAACTATTACTACTTAAGGCTCAAATAATCCTGCCAGACCCTGACCGAACGCAACCCCCACATGTGACTATCAGCTGTACACAGGTTCTGATTACATATACCACCGCCATACAGTGACCATGTAGTGGCAGAAACTAGTTGTATGTAGACGCTCTGCAGAAATATAAGTGATTACACTGCAGTTACATTTAGTGACTCACCGGAGACGTCTTTTCTGATCAGCGTCGTTCACTTTCCCTTTTCTTCTCCATCCGGTTCACACCTTCATGCTGATTGCTCCCGGCCAAGACTCGTCCCTGAGGATTTGGACACAAATATCTTAGAATCCTCACATTTCCAGCAACTCCTTAATTATAGGTATAGCAGTCCCCTCAGTTAGGTATATAGGGGCACTGAAGCAGTATATGGGGCCACAGGCAGGTATATGGGGCCACAGGCAGGTATATAGGGGCACTGAGGCAGTATATAGGGGCCACAGGCAGGTATATGGGGGCACAGGCAGCATATGGGGGCCACAGGCAGGGATATGGGGGCCACAGGCAGGCATTATAGGGGCACAGGCAGCATATGGGGGCCACAGCAGGGATATGGGGTCCACAGGCAGGGATATGAGGGCCATAGACAGTATATGGGGGATACAGGCAGGGATATGGGGGCCACAGGCAGGCATTATGGGGGCACAGGCAGTATTTGGGGGCCACAGGCAGGGATATGGGGGCCACAGGCAGGGATATGGGGGCCACAGACAGGCATTATAGGGGAACAGACAGCATATGGGGGCCACAGGCAGGGATATGGGGGCCATAGGCAGTATATGGGGGCCACAGGCAGTATATGGGTGGGCCACAGGCAGGGATATGGGGCCATAGGCAGTATATGGGGCCACAGGCAGGGATATGGGGCCACAGGCAGGGATATGGGGGCCACAGGCAGGGATATGGGGGGCACAGGCAGGGATATGAGGGCCACAGGCAGGGATATGGGGGCCATAGGCAGTATATGGGGGCCACAGGCAGGTATAAAAGGGCACAGGCAGGGATACAGAGAGGGGGGCCACAGGCAGGGATATGGGGGCCATAGGCAGTATATGGGGGCCACAGGCAGGGATATGGGGGCCACAGGCAGGGATATGGGGGCCACAGGCAGTATATGGGGGCCACAGGCAGTATATGGGGGCCACAGGCAGGCATTATAGGGGCACAGGCAGGGATATGGGGGCCACAGGCAGGCATTATAGGGGTACAGGCAGGGATATTGGGGCCACAGGCAGGCATTATAGGGGCACAGGCAGGGATATGGGGGCCACAGGCAGGCATTATAGGGGCACAGGCAGTATATAGGGGCACTGAGGCAGGTAAACGCTATAAAAATAACAACATTCATACTCACCTCAACTCCCCCGGCGAGCGCGCTCCGTCCTCTTCAGCCCACCTGGCCTCCGGCAGGCTCCCTTCGGGCGGCATCGGCTATGACGCGTCCTGGTGCGCCCGTGGACCAGGCAGCGTCCGCGATGACGTCTGATGCATCGCGACGCTGCCGGCCCACAGCAGGCCCCGAATAAAACAGCTAAACGACGCCCCTGTAACTGCCTAAAACCTGCCTATGGGGACATATATCTGCCTATAACCTGCCTATACCTGCCTATTGGGACATATACCTGCCTATGGGGACATATACCTGCCTATTACCTGCCTATACCTGCCTGTAGGGACATATTCCTGCTTATAACCTGCCTATACCTGCCTATAGGGACATATACCTGTCTATAACCTGCCTCTAGGGACAAATACCTGCCTATAACCTGCCTATGGGAACATATGCCTGCCTATAACCTGCCTATGGGGGACATATACCTGCCTATAACCTGCCTATGGAGGACATATAGCTGCCTATAACTGCCTATGGGGGACATTAAACTGCCTATACCTGCCTATGGGGGACAAATACCTGCCTCTACATACCTATGGGGGACATATACCTGCCTATACCTGGTTATGTAATTTTATTGGTATCCATTTTTATTTTTGAAATTCACTAGTAGCCGCTGCATTTTCCACCCTAGGCTTATACTCGAGTCAATAAGTTTTCCCAGTTTTTTTGTCAAAAGTAGGTGCCTCGGCTTATATTCAGGTCGGCTTATGCTGAAGTATAAAAGGTAAGTCTAAATAATAGTACTCACCCATTCCCGTTCCCCTGACAGATCACTCGCTGTTTTTTGTGTTCCTGCACAGGCAGCATGATGTCATCATGCCACACAAGCGATGTGATGACATTCTCATATACTTAGGTGAGCCACAAGCCTGTTTGTATCCCACCAGAGTGCTTCGGATAAAAGTGCATAATGACGCCCCTTACATAGTAACTGAATAATACCTCCACACCATGACCTCATATTACTATCACATAGTGACTGAATAATATCACCACACCATGACCACATATCACCACCACAGTGGCTGAATAATACTACCATACCTGAATATAATCCATTACAGTACTACCAATATTCCTGCCATAGAGTGACCATATAGGGGTAGATATTAGTTGTACACAGGGACTCTGCAGACATATATTACCACTATCCAGTGACCATATGGGAGTAAATACCAGTTGTACGCAGGTGCTCTGCAGATGTTTATACAGTGCAGTTACATCCTGTGACTCACAAGTGACATCTTCTCTGAATGCAGTTGTTCCCTTTCTCCATCTGCTCCAGAATGGCATAACGACTTTTCCTGTCCATGACTCATCCCTGAAGAGGTAACCACAGAAACATCTTAGACATCACTTTTCCAACATCTCCCTTCTAACCCCCACCTCTGCACAATCTCCCCATGTGGTGATAGGTGGAGTAGGAGGGCTGTGGGGTGATAGGTGATGTGAGTGTGTTATAGAGTGTTAGGCGGAGGTTATATTTTGTGTTGGCACTAGGGCTAGACAGAGGATCAACCCCCCAGAGATTGTGGTGCGTCTGTGGCCCTTGCACCGCCAGATCAGCTACAGCCATGACTTTTATGGGGTGTATGGGATGGAGTTTAGTACTAACTTGTTTTGTAGTGTTTCTATTTCTTTACAAATTTCTTCATTTGAACTGCATTGAATTTGTTTGAATACAACAGACCAGCATTGCATGTATTTCTTCAATACAATGGTCAATGAGGGCTGGTGTCTGGGAGTGTTTATTTAAATATTTTTTTTCTGTGTTGTTGATTTTTTACCATCTTATTCCAGTTTTAGTAATGTAAATATCTGACAGACACCCTTTCATTACTATCGCTGGGGCTTGGTGTCAGCCAGCGGTGTTTTTCATCACTACAAGGCTGACACTAACTCCCTCTCACTATTACCCCAGTACCCTCACACCAGGAGTACTGGGAAGAGCCAAGCTACCATCATAGAGGGACCATCTAATGTGATGGTCCACTTCTGCAGTGGCTGCAGGCTGGTATTTTTAGGGTTGAAAAGGACCAATATTCATGAATCTTCTCATTTTGATAGTATCAGGCTGCAGCTGTCAGTTTTACCATGGCTGATTATAAAAAAAGGGGACATTTTTAAAAATCTAAAAAGAACAAATTATTTAAAAAAAACAAAGAGGGGTCTTTGCCATTTTTCATTACCACACAAGGTTAAACTAACATTTGCAACTTGATACTATTAGGATGGGAAAGTCCATGGATATCGGCCACTTCCCATCCTAAAAGTTTCAGCCCGCAGCAGTCTCAGAAGCGGACCATCACATTACATGGTCTGCCCTCTGACAGTAACCTGGTTCTTCCCAGTATCTCTGGTGCATTGGATACTGGGGTGACAGGAGATTGCAGTCAGCCATGTGGTGACAAAAAACACCGCTGGCAGACACCAAGCTCCAGTGATAGTAATGGAGAAACATCTGTTAGATGACTCCATTACTAAGGTTATGTCTACACGGGACTGGTTTACAGTCAGATTTTTAAGCATATTCAGTATTTAGAATCTAAAAAAAATCCAACTGTAAAATCATCCCCATGGACCTCAAAAGAAAATCTACACAGCTCGGATTTTCAAAAAAAATCGCCAGTTTTGAAAAAAAATTACAGTGGGGTATAGTACAGTGCAATGTTGATGGGCTGGCTGGCAATCCAAAAACCGACTTCAAAATCTGAACCAAAAACTGCGGTAACCGATTTAAAAATTCTGGTCGCATTCTATAACAGAATCAAACGGTATTTTACAATTTGTTGAGAAAACAACAACACAGAAACACAGCTTTCATTGACCATTTTAACAAAAAAATAAAGGCAACACCGGTCCGACATAGTCCAATGAATCCATAATAGTCCAAAAGGCAACCTGTAAGGAAAAAGAACAGAAACTCTACAGATAGGGCACCACACAGCTTTCCTGGATGCTGATAGGTTATTCAGCGCCTGGGAAAGCTAGGTGATATCCCCCACAGCAGGCACCCAGAAAAACTAGGTGCCTGCTGTAAGGGATGGGACATTACCCAGCTTTCCCAGATGCGGTATAACCTATCCAGCATTTGGAAAAGATGAGTGATGGGTTACATTTAGCTTTCCTGGATATTGGATAGACTATCTGGATGGGTCATGAAGGGAAGGTTCACTTACCTCCCTCTGCTGTGCGCACTTCCACTGCCGCAGTTAGACTGTATAGTCTAGCTAAGGTTGGCGCGAGCCCCCTGCAGCCATTGACATTAGGAAAGTGTTCTATGACACTTCCATGGTGCCACTACTCTCTACATTTGCAGGCTCTCACGGTGGCGAATGTTCATGAAAGCCTGCAAGTCTGCACAGTCCCGGGGATTCAGGTCTTTTGCCCTGGATCCCCAGAATGTACCAACAAAAATTGAGACTCCTCCTAGCCATCTCAGGACAACGGGACATTGCCGTGGACATCGGGACGGTTGGGAGGTATGCTATGTTATTTGGAGGTGTTTTTATATATATAGATTACAGTGTGTGACATACACATACATTATTTGTGGGTCAGGTAAATATAGAAAGCATACCAATGGAAAAAAAATAACTTGCCGTGCTTCACCTAGTCCAAACTATCATCTCATCTTCACTGGATACCATGCAAGTGGCAGGTTTGAGAACTTTCCTACTTGTGAAGAAAGCAACAATACATATATATTAGATATTTGTGGCTTTTACTTCAAGTGAATTTGTACTAAACATGCCTTTCTATGCTTCTGTTAAAGTGCAAAACTGGCACCCTGACTGCTAGTCTAGACTTCTACCTCTAATAAGCATCTAGTCGTGTCTAGCTTAGAGGGCACTCTGTACTAGAGCGTATGATAATAATGCTGAAGATTGTCTTTGGGAACTGGTGGAATGTTTTGACGTTAAGCAGATGGGATTAGTGATTGAAACTGTGTCGTTTTAATCTCTGTTCCTCCAGCTGGAAAGCCAATCTGCTCTCTCTCTCTTGCTCTGACCTTGAGCCCTCTTGTCGCTTCTGTCTTGGTAAACTCGTAATGTACAGTTTTTGGGACAGCTGATATGAGATGAAATGCAGATAAGTGAAAACCATTACCAGTCACTGACAGATTATCTGAATTTAGCTAGGTAAAAATTATTATACTGCAGAATATTTGGGGAGGGTGAAGAACTGTTTATAAAAAATATAGAATAAGCCTGCCTATTATGAACCCATGTTTAGCACTGGTACGAAGCATACTACATCATCCTACTCTCTGAAACTGCCAGCTGTGGATAGTAGTGTAAGTGAATCTCTGAATGTCATAATATTCTGCAAATTAGCATTTTAGTTCATTCTCTCGTCATTGCTGTTTGTCTGAGAACAATGTTGCAGAATTCTTTAAAGGAGTATTGCCATGACTGTGTAACAGAATGAGGAGAGTAGCACTTGCAGGGTGTGCTCAGCTATATTTAGAACTCCCACAGAAATGAATGGGGAGGACGGCCACAAGTGCCGCCCAACTCATTCTGTAACACAGTCTTCGCAAACTAGCTGTGAACTGACCTGTTACACAGATGTTCCTTTGTAGAAACACCCCTTTACAGAGGACCTGTGACTTCTCCCGACATGTCAGTTTTAGCATATACTTGTGCTCCCTGTGAAATAACGATCCTAGAGCATCTTCTCTTCTAACTCTGTGTTGTGTTTTTCCTCTGTTATTTCTTCTAAAAAAAAAATTCATAAAAAATGCACTGAGTGAAAGAACCTTTAGATTGAAGGCTAGGTCTACACTGCATCGGACAAAAAATGGCCGAAAGTCCACCTTTTTTTTCTGATACACAGCTGCGGTTTTTGTCATGTTTTGCACAAAAAACACAGTTGGTTCTCGTTTTTTTCCGTCGCTCATATAATTGATTGTATGAGAAGACGATGAAAAAACTCAACATGCCGGTGTATTATACAAAATGTTGTATAATACGCCAGCGCCAGAAGACTAGCAGAGAAAAAAAACTAACTGTGTAGACTACAGGTTTTTTTTTTTCTATTAATGTCTATAGGCTGCCTGAACAATGGTATTTTTGGCGGTTTTAGAATCCGAAAATTGCAGTGGAGACATAGCTGAATAGAGAAAACAGAAGTTCATAAATGTCAGTCATACTTTAAAAATGTTTCTCTTTCTACTACGTCACAATGCTCTCCCTCCTACAGAACTGTCTTCATCTTGTGGTTAGAATGTTGCAAGAGATAAATAGCTATTAGTGTCAATCATAGCTAAGAACAGGTTGTATTCTAATAATTTCTTCTCCTCTTCTCTATAGACACTAACGATGTTCATTAAGTTGAATTTCTAATGAAAAATTAATTATAAAATGTTCATGATTGTTCAGATTTTATATTTCTCTTTTTTCACAGAATCATATGAAAAATATCTTTTAAGACTTTAATAATGTACGTTCATTTTTATTCATCAAAATATAGGTCATTAGAACAAGATTTTACATGCTGTATAAACTTTTCATGAACTTTTTTTTGTTCGAAATTTTTCATTTTTTTATTTTTTACTAAACTAAATGTAACAAATTTTAATCAGATGTTGATTACTGTTTCAATTTTATTTTCCTGCTCTAAACCTATAATCTACATACGGAAGTAGCTGGCTCCCGAGATCTCGCTGGGACCTGGGCTATGCCAAACAAGATCACTATGATACTTTCTATTCACTGACTTGATATTTTAACAGCTTTTATTTTATGTCTAGCCAGATGTGATGTGTTTGTAATTACTGATAATACGGTGATAACTGCGTTAATGCCCGATTGAGAACGGAATTTATTGTAGATGCTGTATTGGTTTAATAATTTTATATAATTTAATTTAATATTTATTTTATATCATATAATTTAATATTTTTATATTATTTTATTTTATGTTAATTTTATAGTATGTGATTTTCTATTATTTTTATATAATAAAATGTTATATTCATTTTATATGACATCCTTTTATATATTTATATAATTATAAGCTAGTGGTATTAGTTAGGAAATAATTGCTATTTTTTTTCCATATTGGCAATTATAGTTCGTCTACGACAACTTTGGCATCAGCCATGCCACTCTGAAATTGGCATGGATTAGTCCAACACTATTGCACCACATTCTGTCAAGCCACATTCATAAATGTGTCTAATTTTATGAATGTGGTTTGACATGCCCCCTTAGAATTGGTGCATACAAAAGTGTTTGATCTGTTGGAACTTGTGCCAGTTTTTGGCATACGACAGTTCATACGTGGGTCGGGCTGCGGGCACACCCGTGTCTTCTCCGTGTCCCCCTGCCCTGTGGGCGAGTGGCGCCGCGGTCTACAGGTCGGGCCGCGGCCGCACTCGCTCCCCCGAGACCCTGCACTTACCTAGCCATGCTCCAGACCCCGCGCGGCTCTCTGCCGGCTGCAGTGCGCGCTCGTGCCCCCTAGCACACGCGCGCGGCAGCTCTTTAAAGTTTAAAGGGCCAGCGCGCCAGTAATTGGTTAATTGCTGGCCGCTGGTCTTATATATTGTTTCCGCCCTGGCATTTCCTTGCCGGATCTAATGTGCCCATAGCCTATAGAGAAAGAGTTGGAAGTGCGTTCTAGTGTCTTCGGTGTTCTGACCCTTGTGCTACGTTTATTGACCACGAACCTTTGCCGCCTGCCCTGACCCTCTTGCTACGTTTATCAACCATGACCCTTGCTGCCTGCCCTGACCTTTCCGCCTGTCCACAATTACGCCTACGCCTGCCGATTCTGTACCACGCTCACCCTTGGCTGCCACCGTAAGCAAGTCACATCAGTGGTAGCGACCTGGTAGAATCCCGCCACAGCAAGTCCATCCCGCTTTGCGGCGGGCTCTGGTGAAAACTGGGACCTAGACTCTGCTCCCTGGCGTGGCTTACACCATCGCTTGCGGTGGTCCAGCGGATCCACTACCGCTGTCCGTAACAATACATTTGTTGAACAGGATCTACGATGGGTTTTTGGCACAAGTCATGGCAGAAAACTGCCAACCCTGTTCATACATGTCACTTTTAGTGTTCATTTAGACTAGACAGTCTGGGAACCAGCCAAAATTTTCACAGTGGCCCATGCTGTTTGATAACTTTGGCACATCTTTAGGTGCTGTTATCTGACCTTATACCACCTATTTGTAAAAAAAAAAAAAAAAAAATTGTTGTGCACACGGCAATTATTAAATTACTGCAGAAAGACAAAATCCCTAGCATAAAACATAACTTTTATGTCCCAACGATAATATACTCACATAAATAAATAGATAAAGCAATGTGATGACAAGGGGTAAACATTAGTCAATAGTTAATATAATGTAATAAGAAAGTATCATAAATGACTAACAATACAGCTGATGTGTCTTCTTTGACATGGGGATTCTTGTGCTGTGCTGGGTAGGAGAATAAAGTTATGAAAAACCTATACTCACTCTCTCCTATCCCTACCTGAAAGCGGGGACATCGCCCAAATAAGGGCGGCCCCACTATAGGAAAAGTCCCCCTTCTATACCTCTTTAACTAAAATAAAAGATGAGGCACCATCCTGACGCTTTTCCCCTTAAGCAAATGAGGTACCTCAGGGGACAAAAAATGGTGCAGGATCTCAGGACATTTACATTGTTTATGTGGAGGATAAATGGATAGATAAATCAGATATATTTCAAACAACATGCCCTTCAGAAGTCCTGAAAACCTTGTTTGGCACCTCAAAATGAAAGGAGAGCAGTGTAATAGAGCACTGTCCTCACCTATAAAGTATACCTGTAAATTGTCTCACAATAATTAACCAATAACATTCACCTGTGTAACAACATCAACGCTACTGTGTAGGTCCTCTCAGATAATGGACTCCAATGCACCTATGCGGCACCGATGAATGTACGCGCACGTGTCCTACATTGCATCCATAGGTCCACAGACTGTGAGTGCGCATGTCTGTATATTCAGCAGGCTCACCCAGATGGCATGTACCTGTGTGGCATCAATGCAAGCACACACATGTGCCATCAAACGGCATTCACAGAGTGTAAGTGTGCAGTAACAGACCGGACAGAGTAACAGACCTCACAGAGTAACAAGGGTTCAGGTTGGGGGACACCGAGGAAATAGCGACAACAATTTAATACATTTCCAATTATCCTTCAATGGAGTATTTTGTAGAGTAGCCACAAAAACATTGAATGTCAGGAAGGCTAATTTTATTCTGCTTAGAAATGCCCTAAACCGTATTGACTGGGACAAGGTGTTCAAAAATAACAGAACAGATAATAAATGAGAAATTTAAAAAACATCTTAAGCGCCCACTGTGAGAGGTAAATACCTTATGGAAAAAAAGGGATTAGAAACAAGAAAAAACAATATGGATCAACAGAGATGTAAAGGAGGCAATAAATAACAAAAAGAAAGTGTTTAAGCTCCTTAAATAGGAGGGCACTAAAAAGCTATAAGGAAAAAAATAAAATATATAAAATAATGATAAAGGCAGCAAATCTGGATACAGAAAGGCAGATTGCCAAAGAGAGTAAAACTAACTCCAAAATATTTTTTTAACTATATAAACAGTAAAAAGATTAAATCTGAAAATGTTGGCCTTTTGAAAAGTAGTGAGGGAGACATTGTGGAGGGTGATGAGGCGAAAGCAAACCTATTACACAATTTTTTCTCCACTGTATTTACCGAGGAGGATGACCTTCCTGTTGATGAGCAGAGGGATGAGGTAGACCACCTTAAATGTTTCTCGTCTGACCCAGGAAGAAGTGCAGCTCCGTCTTAAGATTAAAATAGACAAATCACCAGGTCCTGGTGGTATACACCCCCGTGTTCTAAGGGAAATAAGTAATTTGAAAGGCAGATCCCTATTCTTAATATTTATGGACTGTATAGTAAATGTAGTGCCAATATTCAAAAGGGGGTCATAAAGTGATCCTTGAAACTATAGGCCGGTAAGTTTAACCTCTGTTTTAGGTAAAATGTTTGAAAATTTTCTAAGAAATTCTATGCTGGAGTATCTCACTGAAAATAAATGTATAACGCAGTTCCAGCATGGGTTTATGAAGAATTTATCCTGTCAAACTGATCATCAGCTTATATGAAGATGTTAGTTATAGACTAGATCGGGGTGAGGCATTGGATGTCATTTATATGGATTTTTCTAACTGTGCCACATAAAAGATTGGCAAGTAAAATGAGAATGATTGGACTGGGGGAAAATGTTTGCAAGAGGGCAAGTAACTGGCTCAGTGATAGAAAACAAATTGTGGTGATTAATGGTACATCCTCAGATTGGATCCCTGTTACTAGTGGGGTACCACAGGGGTCAGTATTGGGCCTTATTCTCTTTAATATATTCATTAATGACTTTACACATGGATTGCACTGTAGAATATTGTCACGGGTGTCCCTATGACTCTTATACATGAAAAAACTTTGAGATTCTCGGTTCACATATTTTGATCAAAAGATGTTTAAGCTGCCCACGACTTTCAATGTGATCTCAAATCGGGCAGTCCTATACTATCTTTTAACTCTCAATAGAGCCAATTCCAGGCCTCTCACTGGGTCAACCGACCTCCATTATACAGAGAGAAAAAAAATAAAACACACCAGACCTGCAAGCTGCACTTCTTATGACAGCCTGTGAGAGTGGACAGGTGCAGAAAACCAAAGTGGAGGCACCCCTTCCTTCCCATATAGGTTAAAATCAATATACACCAAATATAACGTATGGTTCTGCACAAAAAACATTTCTGAAAAAACATATGCAAACCTGGGAGCCACATGCGTATCTGTGGTCCCACCATATCGGCAAGTGACGCCGCGAGCTCGCAGTCCCGTTCCTGGCACTTGTGACTTACCTTTCCTCACTCCATGTACTGTCTCTGCTGGCTGCACATGCACCAGCCTTGTGGAATTTAAAGGGCCAGCACGCCGGTAATTGGATAATTACCGGGCGCTGGTCCTATGTTACACAGTCTGCCTATGTCTTCCTCGCCAAATCCATAGTGCCCTAGCCTATGCAAAAAGTTTTCTGAAAGTTCCTTCTGTCATTACCGTGTACCAGTTCCATTCGCCTCTGTCCCTTGACTACGAATCTTTGCCGCCTGTCCTGACCTTCCTGCCTGTCTCCGACTACGAGCTTGCTTCATGATTTTGTATCATGCTACATCTTGACTGCTACCACAAGCAAGTTGCATCAGGGGTAGAGACCTGGTAGTGTTCCGCTGCAGCAAGCCCAACCTGCCTACGGGCTTTGGTGAATACCAGACCTACTTAGATTCCACTCACTGGTGTGGCTTAAACCACCACTTGCGGTGGTCCAGTGAATCCACACCTCAGTCCACTGTCCACCATTACGAAGCAGCTCCTCTATGCCCAGCAGCATAGAGTCTTCTTCTGTGGCCTATTTTATGCGTGCGACTTCTGGGGTGTCCATCCATCCCAAGCTCTGATTGTCTTTGCTGATGAAGCTTCTGTGGAGGTTTGACAGGGACCCTAAACTCTGCAGGGTGTTTATTACACAATGTTCCATGCATGTGGAACTGATGGCCAACCAGTTTTCGACTGAACGTTCCAAGGTGGATTTCATTTTCAGCCTTCTCTCTGGAAAAGCCCTGGCTTGGCCATTCCCCTCTGGGACAGAAGTGACCCAGCGACAGCTAATCTCCAGGCTTTCTTAGAGGAATTCCACAATTTGAGGAACGTGCGCATACATTCAATGCCGAGACAGCGCTCCTGAACCTGGGTCAAGGGAACTCCTCTGTCGGAGACTACGCCGTGGAATCATGCTGCCCTATGTGCCATGTTCAAAAAAGGTCACTCCAAACGAGTAAAGGACGTGCTGGCCACACAAGACATTCCTTCTTCCTTGAATGAGCTTATTCACTTGGCCACCCGCATTGATGTGCGTTTTTTCCGAGAGACAGGAAGAAGTCTGTCATGAACGCAAACTGCTCCAGTTGCGCCGTCTATCCCATCTGGCTCCATTGTTTCAAATGCTTCCACTGTCGTCTCCACAACCTCCTGTTGAGGAAGCCATGCACTTGGACAGCGCCCACCTGACCCAACAAGAATGGTCACAATGATGTGAGGAGAACCTATGTCTTTACTGTGCCAGTCCTGAGCACTACCACAGAAACTACCCACAATGTCCAGGAAATGCACGCACCTAGGCCATGTAGGAGAGGCGTCCCTGGATGTGAATAGTCCCTCTCTACATCTGACCATGCCTGTGCAAATCTTGACCGGTTCTGGTGTGCAGGTGAAGTTTCTGCCTTTCTAGACTCAGGGTCAGCCAGGAATTTTATGACCGATTCCCTGGTGACGAAGTATCGCCTCTCATTGGTTCGCCTTGATAAACCGCTGGTCATCTCCTCCATGAGCAGAGAACTCCTTAGCGACTCTATTCAGTTTCGCACAAGGAGAAGATCATGTTCTATGTGCTACCCCGTTCTTACTCAAAAATTCACCTGGGTTATCTGTGGCTGCAGCGCCATGCCCCTATGCTTCATTGGAAGACAGGCTGGAGTCAAAACTGCAAATTTCGCTGTCTTGTAGCACCTCGCCCGGTGCGCCCCACTTCTCCACTGATGTCCTTCAAGCCTCTGCCGGGTCTGTCTGCTGAATATCGGGACTTTGCTGATGTATTTTCTGAGAAACAGGCTGAGACACTTCCACATCATCGTCCTTATGACTGTCCTATATACATGCTGCCTGATACTAGTCCTCCCCGGGGCAGGGTCTATCCATTATCTGTACATGTCGGCCTACATACAAGAGAACCTCCAGAAGGGCTTTATTCGCAAGTCCTCCTCTCCAGCCGGAGCTGGCTTCTTCTTTGTAGAGAAGAAGGACAGTTCGCTATGTCCCTGTACAGATCACTACAGTCTTAACAAAATAATTATTAAAAACTGCTACCCCTTACCACTAATCACCAAACTCATGGACCGACTCCGCAGAGCCAGAATTTTTCCAAGTTGGACTTGCAGGGGGGCTACAATCTTGTTGGGGTGACAAGTGGAAGATGGCCTTCAATACCCATGACAGGCATTTTGAATACTTAGTCATGCCCTTTGGCCTTTGCAACGACTCGTTGGTCTTTCAGAAATTTGCTAATGACATTTTCCGTGATTTCCTGTACTCCTGTGTTGTCGTATACCTGGATGACATCCTGGTCTTCTCTTCTGATCTGGAAGCCCATCGGCTCTTGTGCATCAGATACTCAGACATCTATGTGAAAACCATCTCTACACAAAACTGGAGAAATTCCTCTTCTATCAAACCAGCCTCCCCTCCTGACTACATAATCTTCGACAAGGGGCTACAAATGGACCCTGCTCAGTTGTCCATCGTCTTGCAGTGGCCTTGACCACCGGTCTTTTGGCCATACATCGTTTCCTGGGGTTTGCCAATTATTATCGTCAATTTATCCCACACTTCTCCATGGTGATGGCTCCAATTGTGCAACTCACCAAGAAGAATGGCAACCTAAAATTGTGGCCATTGGCAGCCGAAGACGCCTTCTCTCAGCTAAAGTCTACATTTTCCTTGGCACCCATCTTGTCCCAACCTGACAATGAGAAATACTTTATTCTAGAGGTTGATGCTTCTTCTGTGGGACCAGGGGCAATCCTTACACAGAGATTTCTGAAAGGCAAGACCATCACGTGCAGTTTCTTCTCCAAAACTTTTTTCCCCGTTCAGAACTACATGTTTGGCGATTGTAAACAACTGGCACTAAAACTGGTCTTGGAAGAATGGCACCACCTTCTGCAGGGGGCTCATCATCCAGTCATTATATATACCAACCATAAGAATCTTTTGTACCTCCAGAGGGCACAACACCATAACTCACGACAAGCCAGATGGTCCCTTTTTTTCTCAACCCGGCAAGCCTGCTGCAACCATTGCCCATTCCTAACTGCCTATGGTCTCATATAGCTATGGATTTTATTTCTGATCTACCTCCCTCTGCTGGTAATACGGTCATTTGGGTAGACAAGAAAGGTTTGGGCAGACAAGAAAAAGAGACCTCCTCCATCCTTCACTCTCAGTGACAAAGTCTCACTGTCGTCTAAATACATTTGTCTGAAGATTCCCAGTTACAAGCTGGGTCCCCAGTCCCTGGGATCCTTAGAAGTGCTGAAGAGAATAAATCCATGTTGCCTATAAGCTTCAGCTTCCTCCTACGATGCAAATCCCAAACTCCTTCCATGTCTCCCTGCTTAAACCAATCGTCCTGAATCAGAAGGTCGCATCCCCTTCTCCCGAGGCTGATACCACTAATGTCTTTGCTGTGAAAGAGATCCTGGCCATGAAGATGATCAGGGGGAAGGAACAGTTCCTTATCAATTGGAAGGGGTTGGAAGAAATATCCTGGGAGCTGGAGGACAACATCCTGGACCATAAGTTTCTTCTGAAATTTCTCCAGGCCAGAAAAAAGGGAGAGGCCAAATGGGGTGGAGGGTCCTGTCATGAGTGTCCCTGTGACTCTCACTCAGAGCCGCAGGTGCACCCGTAGTTCCGTTGTATCAGTGAGTGGTGCCACTTCCTAGGTCATGCGTGCACCAGCCTTGTGGAATTTCCGGTAATTGGATAATTGCTGGGGGCTGGTCCTATAGTAAACAGCCTGCCTTCAACTTCACCGTCGAATCCATAGTGCCCTAGCCTATGCAAGAAACCATGCTCAAAGTTGTTCCTGTTGTTCCCGTGTATCAGTTTCATTTGCCTTCGTCCCTTGACCACGAACCTTTGCCACCTGTCCTGACCTTCCTGCCTGTCCCCGAATACGAGCGTGCTTTACCATTTTCTACCACGCTACACCTCAGCTGCCACAGCAAGCAAGTCACGTCAGAGGTTGCAACCTGGTAGTTTTCCGTCGCAGCAAGCCCAACCTGCCTTGCCAGATTGGAGTTGGGAAGGAATTTTTTCTCTAAAATGGGGACAATGGCCTCTACCTCATGAGGGTTTTTTTTACCTTCATTTGTAATCAATACTATAGGACAATAGGCTGAACTGGATTACAAACTATGTAACTATATCTGCTCACTTGGCAGATTAAATACATCTAACTAGTAATAATGAAAGTGCATGTACGCGTACTAGGGGGATATATATCTAACATGCATGCGCATTGTGCGTGCTAGCCAATTGATATAATACATAGAAATATTATTAGTAACTTGTTTAGATCAGACAAAATTTCAAGGTGGTAAAGTACTGATGTTTCATATTTATGAAACAGTGAAAAGAATATAAAAATATCCAGGTAAGTATTTAAAACATGGTATTACCCATCACACCAAAGATGGGAGACAAAAACATGTAAGTGGGAAGCCCATGGGACATCATACAAATGCCCCGAAGTTCCCTCAGGAATACGACCCCGACCAGGATAGTTTCTGGGTAATAGAGTTATTAAGTACAATATAGTCAGATATTAACCCCTGTTGATGAGCAAGAGATTTAGCCTTAGATTACACAGCGCTGACATGCTACAGACCTTAAATAAACAGCCAAAATATAATGCTTAAGGGAGGCCATTGGGTTGCATAGATCTCAAATGGAATATTCATTCCGTCTCTTTCTGTAGGATTCTTTTAACTCAATTCAAATACCATAGTCCAAAGTCCATATTTCAGTATGAACAACTGCTGATGCGTTTCAGACTAAAACGTCTGAAACGTAACATATGAAAAGCAATTAACAACTTTATATTTAAGAATATAACACAACTTCAATCATGTATTCAAAGGAAACGTTTGTGTCTAACTAAATCACGAAATCAAAAATATAGATGTGATCAATTATGTGAATGTTAAGTACTCCAAACCAATACAAGAAAAATTACCACCGAAAGAGGATGGCATAAAATAAGACTTAACCTTTAATATGATATCAACTAAAATAAATGGAGCCACACATCAAAATACTCAAAAAAGGGGCCCTAACAGTTTAATATACACAACCACTTATCAGATCATGCAGTAAAAATTCCAAAATGAGTTTTATTGTAGAATGCCACTTGATCTCACAATGAGGAAAGGA